>JAVQJS010064291.1:0-24269 GCA_036024795.1 Galaxias rostratus | reverse complement strand
GTTAAATTGACATTTTAGTATGTGTGGTTAGTCATCAGTTGGTAAGTTAGTTATATATTGTCATGATTTTTAGCACGACACAATGTATATGCTTTTGACATTATTTATCAAGCTATCTGCGATAATGTCTGTGCACACAAATTCAGATAGTCCATGTTGACATACACTGATTATACATTTACACCACCCTGTGGCGAAAAAGGCTCAGTGGCAAATAGAAATTAAATTAAGGATCCAGGCAATCGTAATCAATTTAAAATTTTGAAATCCTCATCTTCCAAATGTAGCACGATTTTACATAGACGTACAATTGTTATAGTTCAATTCAATTGGCAAAAATAATATGTAAGTTTAACTGTTGTTAACGATTTATCAGAATTACATTTATTAAGTTAAATTATATAGACTTGCGTTGGCAAACACAAGTTTTATTTTGGGGGTGGCATAATTTAATATCCGTTCCGGTGTTCAAGATTACGTTTTCCCATTTCCATTGGAAAACGTGACAGGTCGTCTTAAACACATGGGTTAACCCGTAGTTTTTTGTAATAATTGACACACGTGGCACAATCCAACCAATAAACGGAAAGAAACCGTAACACGGGCAGTTACGTGTCAAATTACTCGTTCTGCTCAAACTCCGCCTACATTCATTGCCTTATGTCATTGCCCATGTATGTTTTGATGTAAAACTGAAGTTTTGTCATCGTATTGTCTAGATTCCCTTGTTTTTATCAGTATGGACTGAGGTAAAATCATGGTTGTAAATTCGGTGCATTGGTTTAGGAAAGGACTACGACTCCACGATAATCCGGCTTTGCAGGAAGCCCTAAATGGAGCAGACACAGTGCGCTGTGTTTATATTTTGGACCCTTGGTTTGCAGGCTCGGCAAACGTAGGAGTCAATCGATGGAGGTTTGTTTTTATGTGAAACATGCATATTGGCCATTCATGATTGTTATCATTTTATTGTTTCTCTTTGCAGAAGGATATTTGCAGTAGTGTATGATGCAGAATATATTCATCATAATGAAAATGGTTTGGCCCTATCAAAGTCAATTCGGCACGTGATGGGTTTACTTTGGGGGCCATATGTTCTACGTGTTATTGTTGTGCACTGTCGTGTATGGTTAAAAGGATGTAAAGTTCTTAAGCATGATACGCCTTATGATCCGAACACTTATTCAAGTAACCACGGTTGCAATTTCAGCAGATTACGACGGATACATATTTTTTTTATTTATTAGTTCCGATCTAAAAGTACTTTAGAAACTGCACAGTATCCCTCAGGTTGCCATTGAAAATATAATACGAAAGTAAGGTTCGTTGTTTAATAAATGGCTATGGTGGTCACAGATTCAGTTGCTCTGCTTTCTGCATCTCGTTTAAACATCAGTTACAGGTAGGTTCCTTTGTTGGTCATCCTTTGGCTCTACCCTCCAGGTTCCTACTGGAGTCTCTGGAAGACCTGGACTGCAGCCTGAGGAAGCTGAACTCCAGGCTGTTTGTGGTTAGGGGACAACCTGCTGACGTGTTCCCTCGCCTCTTTAAGGTAATCAACTTAATTTAGGTCACATTTTCAAACCTACGCTTTCTGAGCTTTACTTATGCATAGTACTTGCCTTTGCTGTTAACCTAATTTCACAGGTCAACATTGTGTAAAAACTTTAGGGGGTTCTTGGTCAGTTAGACCAAGAAGGCTTGCTCTTTTGGCGCATGTAAATACTGAGTCATCAGCCACTGGACTGCACATCCTCCATTGAAACACTCCGAGGCCCCCAGGCTAACATGTTACACTGGTGGCAGTGCTGCCACTATGTATTTAGTCAGTAGCAGTAGCACACATCATCTTTTTTAAGGTCTGATCAAAGAAATCAGTGTATAATTTATTTTAAAAGGTTCATGTTTTTTGCGTCGGTATGGTATCCTGCACGAGAGACAGATTTATAAAGGCTATTAGTGGGTTGTTCAAAGAAGGATCATAAATAAACAAAATCGATCAACTTTTTGACTAAAATATGACTTTCACTTAAACAAATAATTGCACTCCAGGTAGACTTGTCTCTGTTGCTGTAAGATAGTCCCGGACTTTAAAGCACAGCTATGGTTTGACTTTTCCAATTATAACTGGTGTAGACTTCCTGTTGCAATCGATCACTGAGCTGTATGAATTCATTAATCTGTTGTTGGGACTGTTGAGCAATCAATGGGAGATGACGTCAAGAAATTATATCCCACCTTATTCCATTGTACAGATGTGTTTAAGGTCCGGTCAAATTATGGTAAATTCAATCAAAAACTCGCATAATTTTCACAGATACAATTTTCTCATTTAAATTATCTCTATCTCTCTATCTTTATCTAAATGTGAGTAATTACAAAGATCATTAGCTATTGATTAATATTAATTGATATGCCTTTTTAGTTTGTCAGATTATTTGTTTTTAGTGTTTGGGAGCTGCCCCACCTCTCTTTAGCCGCAAAAGCCTAAAGTAGACATTCTCTTCAGTTATCATCTTTTTGTTCAGTGGTGTTCTTGCTGCGGAAAAAACACATTTTATTTCGACGGCATTTAGAGACAGGAGAATGAAATGAAACATTTGAGTGCGTATTAAAGATTAAAGAAATTGGTTTGTAACAATAATTTGTAACAACTTATTTCTGGCTTTTTACCTATTTTGTCTGCAACACAATCATGTAGGCAGAAATGGTTTTCTATTCAATTTTGTAGGGACATACTGAGATCCTTTAAGCACCAAATTGACCAGAGCCCTTATGATTACCGGCCCTGCTGGGGTACAGGTACTTCTACTGGAGTCGCTACCATTTACATTCTGTGCCCTCACACAGTCGTGCTCATTCATTCTCCTTTTCTTTCCTTCCTTAGCTTGAATTATGTTTCAGTGTTTTGTATGGCCCAACTGGTACAGTTTCTGGCAGCACTTTTTATGAAGAGCCAAATGGCCCATTAACCTCCCACCACTGGCAAACCAATTGTCGGTGAGACAATTACTGGTGGATGTTTAGAGGTAATCACATTTTAAGAGGTCCATTAAAGCCGTTTTAAAGATGGAGGGGAGAGGACATAGTTTGAGAGAGCGTTGGAGTATTAATTCTTTCTAAAATAGCAATCCACTTAAGGGTCTTGGCCTCAGTAGCAGAGGCACACAGATGACATGGATAGCAATAAGGATTAGGGCTTGCGGATCAAGACATTTCTTTGCCGTTGTATTTCAAATTAAATCACCTCTCCTAGTTCATATTACAACCAGATTTCTAGTTCAGACAGTGTTGACAGAATGTGTTCACACAATGGTCACTGTGCAAAAGCAGTATGAACAACATATTGTCATTTGAAATCGAGTCGCAAAACCCTTAGGAGAGAAGAAGTACCATACATTTTCTAGAAAACCCACTTATTCCTTGTGAAATGTTCAAACGCGACCCCCACCGCTTTTTAGTATTTTTCCCGTTAGATAGCATGAATTCTATAGTGTAATGTTAGAGTCCAGCTTATGTTGTGGCTTGAGACGATGCAGACAACACATGTAGCCACGTGCCTGTCTTCGTTTCTTATGAAGACTATCATTTGGCCAAGGCCATTGACTCTTTGACGACTCATGAAGTGTTACTAGCGTAAAAGCGACATCAAAAAGCCAACAGTCTTCCAGACAGTGACTTTCACATCCCACTCTGCTCTCTGGTCGGTCTGCTCTCTGCTGGACATGTTATCCATCTATTACCTTCTCAATAAGTCAAATTGTCCGGTGTTGTTGCAAAGCATTCAAAGTGACCTCTGCCTATGCCATCAGAGGTGTTATTGTAAGGAGCCTGTCTGCACATCACTTAAATCTCCGAATTACTGTCTGATTTTTGCCCCTCGTTGAAATAGTTCTCACTGTTTTTCGTCTTTTGACCCCCTCCCCCCTCCCCTTCGTCTTTCCATCTGTGTCCCTCTCCATCTGGTGTGTCCAGGAGTGGAACGTTACGCGGCTGACATTCGAGTATGACTCGGAGCCGTATGGGAAGGAGAGAGACGGCGCCATCGTCAAGATAGCCCAAGAGTTTGGCGTGGAGACGGTGGCGAGGAACTCTCACACTCTGTACAACCTGGACAAGTAAGGGCAGCCTACTCGCTACACACAGAGAGCAACACAGAGCTCATGATCAAACCAATGGCATGAATCAGATTTTGGACCGTTTCTACTTAGTACCTGCTCCAACCAGAGCTCATGGAACTTTCAAAGTGATCAGTAGCTTGTCTAAGGCTGGTCATAATCTATAGTAGCCTAAGCTACAGTCACTGTTAACAATTCTTAACAAAACGATACATTGGCAACTCTAACTAAACGATGAATACTAGGAATTTGGATTGGGGGTAGAGAGGGTCTTTTTTGGAGTCAGGGTTTATCTACAAAATGTGATTGTCTGTGTATGAAGCAGTTGGCGATCGTTATGTTATGTCGAGAGCTTCTGGACCGATTCTCAGGCGCGATCATTGCAACAATGACAGCCACAGGTTGGTTGCTGTGACATTGCATAGTTTCTACTGCACATCTTTTCCCACCCATGGCTATTTCCCTGGGACCCAAACACACGCAGCATTGCTGCCAACCTAAAAAAACAGATTTGGGCCTTGATGACAAGTCGGTATAATTTGTTCTCAAAAAGACAATGAATGAAGTGAAATCCATGTATTCTCATGTAGCAGTATGCTCTGTGGCCTTCTCTTTTTTTAATATTTAATAGACATATTTAAAAGACATCAAACACTTGTAGTCCACAGACAGCTTGTTGTCTGATTCTCCCAGCTGTCTCCCTCCACATATCCATCCCAGATGGGGACGCTTGTCTGCTTGATGGCTTATCGCTGTAATTAACTTTTATAGTCACAGTTCAGGCTGTAAATGGAACCGTCCAAGGTTTGAGTCACAGACGGAACGCAAAGCTCTCCCATGGTCCTCACCAAAGTAGAGCAGCATCATTTTGGAAAGTAAATAAGGCTTGGCCATGTAGGGCTTTACATTGCTCATGGAGAGTGAGGTCAGCTTTGAAACGGCCCGATCGGAGAGGAGCACGCGCCATTGATCCTAGGGCTCGACATCGTTATGTAACCTGGATTGCCGCTCGTTTCAATCCCCCCCCCAGCTTAGTATTTGGAGACGCCGCAACAGGGAGGCCGCGTCTTTGTCTTTCTCTTTTGTTTCCTCTCTTCCACTCTCTGCCGTCAATACCCAACGCTGACCGATTTATCCCTGCACCTCAAGCCTGTGGTGTCAGTCAGCGCTGTCATCTAGTGGCCAGCTATCCTCACTGCATCTCACACCACCGGCCATGTGACTGCTCTGAGTGGGGAGCTTTGTGTTTCAGTGGGTGGGTGGGAACCAACTTGACATGTGGGCCAGGCATGTTTAGTGTGTGGAACACACATGGAGCCACCTGACCAGACAGCATCAACAGGAAACGCACCAATAAGAGCACGGACCCTGATCACACATGTAGTTAAGGGTTGAATACGCTGGGCAGCCTATAAATAAACAGCATGCCCACTGGATGATGGCTCGATTTACCCACTAGCAGAGCAGAGGGCTTGATGACAAATCAAACAATTAAGCAACAAATCAGGTTAATTCAGTCTGTACATATTAGTTATTTTTATTTGTTTGGAAGTTACAGACGGTTAGAATTTGATAAACAAAATATAAATCCACATTCTCTTTTGATGTCCAATTGATTAGGAAGTGGCTCCTCAATTAGAAACCAGCTCAGTAACTCTATTCCAATCTGCAGAAATATATCTTTGTTTCAATTGTGTGCATACCACTATAGCCCACGCAAATACCTTACCCATTTATTCACCGAAACGAATGCCTTTGTTGTTGGCTAAAATGAGGTGGACTGTAATGGGAAAGACTGTTGCCTGAAAGTTAAGTCAAAGTAAAGAATACATTCTGCTGTTTTGTAATGTGAGAGAAAAATCCCCGTACGCTGTAAAACTCTATTCTAATTCCCTATTCCCCATATCTAATACCCTGTGTGATTTACTGAAACGAGGTTCATATGGCAGTCGTTTGAATGGTTTCGCCCTCAGGATTATCGAGATGAACAGCAACAGTCCTCCGCTGACTTTCAAACGGTTCCAGACCATAGTGCAGCGTCTGGAGCTCCCCAGGAGGCCGGTGCCCACGGTCAGCCCGGAGCAGATGGAGCGCTGCCGGACACCCGTCTCCGAAGACCACCAGCAGCACTACAGCGTGCCCTCGCTCGAAGAACTGGGTAGGACAGCATGGGATCCATGTCGTTCTTTGGGTTGTCAAACCTTCGCTGATCATCTGTTGCTGTGCTGGGGATAATGTTAGTAGTGGAGCCCGTTACCTTCCGGGGGACAAGCTGTGCGAGTGGATCGGGGATTGGGTTTGGTTTGATGAAGGGTAGGATAGGGTATCCTCCTCTGTATTCTCCTCTGTTGATTCTGTGTACTCCCCTGTGTATACTCCTGTGTATTCCTTTGTTGAACCCTCTTTTTACTCCTCTGTGTACTTCTCTGTGTATTCTTTGGACTCATGTTGACTCCCCTGTGTATTCTGTGTACTCCTCTGTGTCTTCTGTGTACTCCTCTGTGTCTTCTGTGTACTCCTCTGTGTATTCTGTGGACTCCTCTGTGTATTCTATGGACTCGTGTTGACGCCTCTGTGTGTTCTGTTGACTCCTCTGTGGAATCCTCTGTGTGCTCCTCTGTGTATTCTGTGGACTCGTGTGTGGAATCCTCTGTGTGCTCCTCTGTGTATTCTGTGGACTCCCGTGTACTCCTCGGTGAACTCTGTTGACTCCTCTGTGCTCCGTCTCAGGCTTCAAGACGGAGGGCCTGAGTGCAGCCGTCTGGAGAGGAGGAGAATCTGAGGCCCTGGACCGACTCAACAAGCACCTCGACAGAAAGGTCACCACCAAGTTGTCTTGTATTTGTATTATTGTTATTAATATTATTATTGCATCATCGAATATGTAGGTTTTTACTAAAGCATAATTTCACATAGGAACATTCCAGTGGTTTCAAGACTTTGTTAGATATCTTGTCATGCTTTTCTAGAGGACAAATGCATGTTTTGGTGTTTGGTTCAGTTGTGTGTTTATTTGTGTGTGTGTGTGTGTTTAGTCATGGGTGGCGAATTTTGAGCGTCCCAGGATCAACGCCTGTTCCCTCTTTGCCAGTCCCACTGGCCTCAGTCCCTACCTGCGATTCGGCTGCCTCTCCTGTCACGTCTTCTACTACAACCTCCGAGAGCTCTATATGAAGGTACACACACACACACACACACACACACACACACACACACACACACAGACAACTTCCATTAATGAAGCATTCAAATTTACACTGTGAAATAGATGTGGCCATAGATTTTTCCTCTTAGCAGAACGGCTTAGTTGAGATTACGGTCCCATCTCTCCCTTGGAAACCAGTCTGTAGTCAGTCGGTTGACCTGTGAAAAGGTGTCTGCTAAGATGTTGTCTTAGGCTTAGGCTTAGCACCGGCTTTCCTGTCGGCATACAGTGATCCTGTGTCTCCCGGTCTCTCCAACCAGCTCCGCAAGCACTGCAGCCCGCCCCTCTCTCTGTTCGGCCAGCTGCTGTGGAGAGAGTTCTTCTACACGGCGGCCACCAACAACCCCAACTTCGACCGCATGGAGGGGAACCCCATCTGTGTGCAAGTGAGTACGGATCCAATGAAAGGCAAAGTGTGGTCTTCACTTTCTCTCTGTGAGAGGTGACCGCCTCCTGACCGCCCCCCCCCCCCCCCATCGTGCTCTTCCAGATCCCATGGGACCAGAACCCGGAGGCACTAGCCAAGTGGGCCGAGGGGAAGACGGGTTTCCCCTGGATCGATGCAATCATGACCCAGCTGAAGCAGGAGGGCTGGATCCACCACCTGGCCCGCCACGCCGTGGCCTGCTTCCTCACCCGCGGGGACCTGTGGCTGAGCTGGGAGAGCGGCGTCCGGGTAACCACACAGGGAGAGGGCTTAGGGGGGTACCTAACTACCTAAGGGTAATTAGGAGGGGTGGTTAGTGGAAAGTGTGATTGACTGACTGTGAAGAGTGGATGGATTGGGGAGGGTTTACAATAAGGAAGGTATGGTCATCTTGGTGAGGACTTAGACTAAGGTATAAAGTGGATTAGGAAAGTGTCCCCGGATTGGCCTCCTATGGTGCCTGATGTGTGCGTGCGTGTGCGTTTTCCTAGGTCTTTGAGGAGATGCTGCTGGATGCAGACTGGAGTGTGAACGCGGGCAGCTGGATGTGGCTCTCCTGCAGTGCCTTTTTCCAGCAGTTCTTCCACTGCTACTGTCCAGTGGGCTTTGGACGAAGAACCGACCCCACGGGAGACTACATCAGGTACACACTGAAGCACTGGAGACTATATCAGATGCATACTAAACCCTCAACCCTGCATACTACATGAGATACACACTACACCCTTAACCCTGCACATTAGAACAGATACACACTGAACCCTAAAGCACTGGAGACTGCATCAGGTACACATTTAAACCCTTTACACTGCGTACTACATAGACACACTGAAGGCTACGTCAGGTACACACTGCACACTAAAGTACTGGCGACTACATCAGATTCACACTACACAGCTATGGCATTTTACACTGTGCAGTGCTTCTACCTTAACAGTTTAAAGACAGAGATGAACACGTCAAATGCTTTTCTAAGACCTTTCGTGGCACACCCCACGAACCCCCCTCAGGAGTGCTGTTTATTTCTGGTTTGCTTCCTCACATACACCATCGTGGATGTGTTCTGCGTCCCCTCAGGCACTACCTCCCCCAGCTGAAGGACTACCCCAACCACTACATCTACGAGCCCTGGAACGCCCCCGAGGCGGTGCAGAAGGCCGCCAACTGCGTGGTGGGGGTGGACTACCCCAGGCCCATGATCAACCACGCCGAGGGCAGCCGCCTCAACATCGAGCGGATGAAGCAGGTCTACCAGCAGCTCTCCCACTACCGGGGACTCAGTAAGTGTCTCGGGGACTCAGGAAGTGACCCGGAGACAGGAAGTGACCCGGGGACTCCAGAAGTGACCTGGGATAACCTTGAGAGGCCATGCTCTGAAATGCTACGTGGTTCTGACACCATGTCCCTTTTTCCCCTGAATGAATTTTCCCCTCTGATACCAAAGTTTCCTGAAAACAGAGGATTTTAGAGAGCCAGCTAATTATGGAAAGATTGCATAATCTAAATTGCTAAATCGTATAAAGGTATGCTAGCTTGGTCTTTGCCACACCGTGGGATAATGTATTAGATTGTTTTAATTAAGCTCCTGCCAGGGGCACTGCAGCGTATATAGGCGAGGCTACGATAGCAAACACTACTAAACCAAATCTCACACAGCAGAGTAGAGCTTTAGCTGGCATTACTAACCTAACTGCATAGAAAGCTTTGATCTACTGACACCATCAAAGGCCCTCTTTGGTCATTTGGTAAAGACACCCTCTTGCTCTGCAAATCTACTTATATGCCTCACCGTACCAAGCTGAAGGGAGTCGTGGAGTCGGTCTTCAGAGACATCAGCCCCACTATGCGAGATAGAGAGACATCTAGTGGTCATTTTAGGGACACATTGTTTAGATCAAAACTTTAGTTTATCATTGTTCATACATGTGCTTCCTGGGTAAAATGGTGTACTTTGTGTCTCAGGTCTCTTGGCTTATGTGCCGACTATCCAGGAGGAAGCAGAGCCTCCGATGACTGACGACTCCCAAGGAAGCAGCAGCTGCTGTGGTACGCACTCTATCACACACACACACACACACACACACACACACACACACACACACACACACACACACACACACACACACACACACTAATAGAATAACATAATGCCTGAATTAAATTTGTGTTAATGAGCGAAGCCAGCAGAGCAACACATCTACAGTGCAAGGGTGGTGCCTACAGTCTCTATGCCTTGTCTCTAGGCTCTCCGCCCAGACAGCTGCTCGGTCCAGGACCAGAGGACGCCACCCATCAAGGCCATTGTCCACCTGTTCCAGGCCCCATCCCAGCCTGCGACCCTCCCACATCACCAACCTTCCCTGGTCACCTCCCAATCTTTGCAGACCTTGTGGAGCCCACGTCCCCTGGACTGGCTCAGAGGAAGAGAGGCCAACCCTCTGAGCTCCGGAGGAGCCTGAGGTTCAAAACTCAGCCAGTCAGCACCAGCACTCCCACCGCACTGCCGGAGGAAGAGGGAAATAGCCAAAAGGTGGGAGAGTTAGAGGTGGGTGAGGAAGAGGAGGACGACAATATAGAAGAGGACGATGAGGACAAGATGGAGGAAGACGAGACAGAGTCCTTTTAGTTAGCCATCAGGCCTTCAGAATGAACCCAAGCGAATTCACGCTTCACCAGCAGGAGTTGATGGAGGAAATGCCAGCTTTCAAAAAGAAAGAAAGGCCCCAGCCATGAGGCACTGACTGTTGAGTAATTGTAATCGTAGAGTGGAGGAAACGGTTTCACTCCCAGCTATCTGTCGTGATATTTATTTCGGCGGGGACCAAACCGGCCATTAGCAATCAACTCTGATGAAGGCTTGAGACTAAAGCGCTGTGGCGGACATGAATAGCCCAGCGAAGTGGAGAACTGAGTGCAAATGTCTCCTGTCTGTTATTTGGAGGAAAAAGGCAGTGTTTTATTTGTTTCACAGGGATAGTTCACTGCATTTACACCCATCAATCTAGCAGTGTAATGTATTGTGAACGTTTTTGTAGAACAACGCTAACAGCTTCTCTCTTGCTTGGACGAACTACACACACACACTCCAGGCCAAGCACCCGTTGATTAAAGTTGTATTGATTTTACATAGGCAGTGTAATAACCAATCCACAAAAGCAGACCTACGGCATATTGCCATAAAGCTCTGGTATGGTATTTTATTATTTAACTTTCTTTAAAGTAATGTTGCTTCAGGGTTCATATCCAGGGAAAACCTCACACTTCTAAACAGTCAACTTGCAGCTATGAGAATTCTTTTGTGAGTAAAGTAGTCAGATGATTAGTGATGATGTTTCAGTTTGTCCCTGTTTTGTGCTAGTATAAAACCCAGTGATGCCGTTTGAGATTCTGGTGTTCTAGTCCATACTATTTTATGAAAAACAACTAACTCACACTTTTTTGGAAAAAAACAAAGCTATTTTCTAATGTTATTTTTTGTTCCTGTTCTAGCCTTTTCTAATGGCTGGGTCAATAAGTGATGAATGGATGACAAGTGTTGTACTCTACAATAGTTTACAATATGTTGTCGACTGTATTACTTTGATTTACTTGGATGTATTGGGAAGCATTGGAGCTATGTTTTGCCTGCAACACAGATGTAAGTGTAGCTATTCATAGGTCTATAGGTTTATTTTTGCCACTGACCATTTTGATTATTTCCAAGAATATTAAAGTGCATAGTAATGTAATGAATATGCATTGATGCAAACCAAGTCAGTAGCTCGATAAAGGGAGACTTATCAAGGCAGTTCTATCTCTTGAGAATCCCTTCCCCGACTGCCCTGATACAATGTTCAGTTATGACATGTGAAGGAAGCATTCACACACTTCCTGCCTTGATTCATCTTTGTAATGTATATAACTTAGCTTTATAAAAGAAAAAAACATTCTCAGAGTTGTGAAGTATATATGTGAGGATTATCTGAACACGTTGTAGGGTAGCAATCTGCCAACCTAGAGTTTGTTTAACCGTGTTTTATAGATACCCACTGGGAGTGGTCTTATGGAATTACTCGAGATACAATATACATCTATATTTCCAGAATAACGTGTCTTTAGATAAACTTTAGTGACTAAATTGTGTTTTGAATGTTCTAGATACTAATTGGATCTTCTATCTCGGGCCCACACAGATCATGGAGAAATCTTCTGGTGTGAAAAGTAGCAGTGGGAAGTGGGAACTTAACTATTGCTTATCGAAAATGTATTATTTTACCAAAGGAAAGTTAGATAATACTTCTTTTGTAATACTTGTTAAAGATTTTATATCTCATCAAATGTTACACGGCCCAGCAGAGGTCAGTGTGCACAGCCAGTTCTAAGCCAATATCTCAATGAGCTTTGCAGGATTGCTATTTTAGTGGTTTTCGGTTTTATATTGTACAGAAGTTTATTTTTAATTAAATTGTTTGTCAAGTTCTTCTTCACTCCACTCTCCTTATCTTTATTATTAGTCTGCCTGTTGTGTGATTTCGGCTCTGCGAAGTCACACACATTGTGATCAGATTTGTCATTGCAGTGGCTTTATAGAAGGCCCATCATTTATCTTTGGGCAGACATTTTGTTTTTCATTGGAATGGATACAGAGATGAAATTGTATTGAAACAACTCTCCTCTAAGCAAGCCGTTCATCACTGCAGTAAAACTGGTTCAAGTTTCGTTATGACAAGGAGCCCCAGTCTACTGCTTGTTTCTTCTTTGATAAGTATTCAAATGTATACTGACAGTTACTCTAACTAAGTTCAATACCTGGAACATTAATATATATTTATACTTGACGTTGATAGTAAAAGAGAACCGTAACATATTAGCTGATATATACCAAATAATACTTTTTACAGGTGTAGCAAAATTTAGATATTTAGTTAACAATAATTTTGTCTAGACTCTCTCTTGTCGAGACTCTCCAGGTCTCCAGGCGGCTGTAGTCTCCCAGGCAGTCCATCTCAGTAAAGTGTAAAAAATTGCTTGTAGCATTGATAATGTTTGGACTGTGACATGGTACCAACAAAAAGCCTGGGTGGGGACCTGTATTCCTGCTTCACACAAGTGACAGCCTATAGGTCGCTGAGTCCATCCACGTGTTCGGTATCTGGAGGAAGCACCTGGTATCTTCACATCAACGGTCTACAGGCTGAGCCTCTGGCTCTGTATCACTGGAAGTGAATGAACATCTCATTCAAAAAACTCACAACGATAAATGGCCACAGGGTCACGTCTCCTGTCTCACGTCCTAAAGGTCACCCAGGTCACTGAATGAGCAAACAGTGGGACATAGTCTCAAAAAAACAATGACATTTTGGAGAGGTTTATTCTTCATTTCCGAGCTGAACGATGTAGCTACCGTAACAGCATAGCTAACAACCATAACCACTAGGATTATCTGAAGAGGTTTTTGTATTGGTATCTACCACTGTGTATCAGCCTGCTTTGGTGGGGGTACTGAATTGGTGCTAGGTAAGCAAAATAGTTTTATATACACCAGGAAGACATGACTAACCTTTTTATTTACATTTTTCATGACGTTTAATAGCTATACACTATATATTAACTTGACCAAGGATTTAATAACTCTGCTATAAACCACACAACCAAACAGTTGTGTTTAAAATTTATATTGTCAGTGAATTGATCTTAAATAATTTTTGTTGTGTGGTTTTAGTACATTCATTGTCAAATTCAACCGTCTCATAATTTAAGGTGATCTTATTCTTTTTTATTTAAAGATATGCATTGACTCTGTTTTATTTATATATGTACATTTTGATTATTTACATAAACATTATTTGCAATTATTTTGTAAACTATTTGCAAAAATATTTCTTAATCATATTTCAAAATTTCTAATTTGTATGTACACATAGGGTATACCGTAAAAAGTGTCACTTTGGATAAAAATACAAACACGTTCACATTGTTACAGCTAATTGTATACCTTTTTGGGGAGAAAGAGAGGGAGAGAGAGAGAGAGAGAGAGAGAGAGAAAGAGAGAGATGATGAGATGATGAAACAGTGTGAAAGGGAAAGAGACAGGAGTCAGGCTGGGATTCCCACTTCTGCCTCAGGCCTGGCCTGGTCCCTGCTTGGCCTCTTGGTTAGGAGAGAGGAGAGGAAAACAAATACAGAGGTGAGGAGTGGACCTGGACTCCACAGCACATAGATTTTGTTTCCAGTGCTGACTGCAGAAAAGGACTAGAGGGGGACTGAGGGGGTGGGGGACAGGAGATGGACTGTGACAGAAGGAGAGCGCTGAGCGAGAGATCTCATGACTGATGCTGTGCTGAGACCAGGAAGTGGCTGTAATTGCCTGTGGGATTGATCGGAGAGCCAGACCGGAGAGAGAGAGCCCTGCTGTCGCTTTGTGTGCGGAGGACGCGAGAAAGGGGCCGGTGTCCTGCCCTGCCCATGCTGCTCCATCTGGGCATGGAGTCCCAGGACGATGGGGAGAGCTGGATGGAGGACCAGTGGGAGCGATGGTACAGTACCCATTCCCTTTGCCTCTCCTCGGTGGCTGCAAATTCTCTAGTTTCTCTAGATGACCACCGTGCATTGCACAGCACAGAGCTCACTTTGAGCAAGGGCAAGGTTGACTCAAACAATTCTCATTAGAAAACGTTGCTTTTGTACCAAGCGTACAAGTTTAGAAATGGATGAACGTTGGCATGTTATCTGCTATCTCTGGTCAAAAAGCTTGTGATTGCTGTTCTGTATTGAGAAAAGGATGTTCTATGTGTTTCGTAGGTGTATGTTACTCTGAAACCTTTTTCCTTTGATCGTTTTGCCAAGCTACCAAATGTTACGCGTAGCTGCCTACGTAATACAATAACTACCCGGACAGCTGGTCAGGCCGCAGTCATCTGATATTACAGTTGCATAACATGAAACATTACACAACATTGATAACATGCACCAGTGTGTGCACTGTACGGCCGGGGGAAGAATAGAAACGTGGTTTGAGAAGAAAGGCGATGCTCCCCGGTTAAAACCTTTTTTGCGGTTGATTCCGAGCACTATGGTTTTTGATTAAATCAATGTTGGGTGCCAGGATAAAAAGTACCTCCTTGGGGTGCAGACGCTAGCTTGCTGTACTATGCATGCAGAACCATATAGGTCAACGCTTGGCTGAACCAATACATTGACCATGTAAAGAATGGTCGCACCTGATTGAGGCAGGGCTGTCCTCCACTTGGTTGCTGACAAAATATACTGTTATACAACGAATGTGTTGAAGTGTGCACGGTCTTTGTGGGGAGTGGACAAGAATGTGGATGTGTGTGTGTGGTCTTGTGTGTGTGAACAAAGTGTGTGTGTGTGTGTGTGTGTGTGTCCTACCTCCACAGGTTGACTCATGACCTTAGTCTGGAGGAGTTTGAGGACGAGGACCTGTCCCAGCTCACTGAGATGACCCCTGATTGCTGTGCTGCCTCCTGTCATCAGGTGAGAGGCTGACCTGAAAGAACGCATGGGAAGAAAGACACTGGTTTACAGGCAAAAAAATAATCAATGTTTCAATCTAATGGGTAAAAACACAAATATCCATTATTTATAGAGCACATTTAAAGGTACAAATCCAGAAAATCCGGGACAAAATTGCAAGAATTTGAATTACGACAGCCCAAAAAGCCAACCTTCTGAGTCTCTGATCCCTGTTGTTATATTTCGCTATTGCAGATAGAACTGAGACCACAATGACCACAGCTTTAATAAATAACAACGTAATGAAAATTAAGACAATGGGATTTAAACAGTGTACTATACGTGCTGTACTTTGTGTGTGGATATATGAGTGAATCATGTTCATGTTCATCTGATAAGGTTGTATTCTTCAACTAAGGTCATTTAGAGTCCCGATGGTATCACGGTGGTAATCCACTTGTACAATCCACAAGCGTTTTGTTGAGACAAATAACCCTGGTTTGTAGGCCCTTGTTAGAGGCTAGCTCTCTCCCTAATGACCAGAGCACCTCCCTGGGCACAAAGTCACAACGCCATGAAACCAAAATTCTCCTCAAAGCCCTGCTAAATTAAATTACTTCTGAATGCTGAAATTGGTATTTGGTATTTTAGCAATACTGTTCAATAGATTCAATATTATTCACTTAATTAATTTTCTTTTCTTTTTACAAGTATTTCATTTTTCATTTATTTAATCTTTACTTTCCACTTTGTATTGCTTCTGTTTAAATCCTTGTTACTGCTCGTGATATAATCGTATCATTGCCAAAAGAATTGTCAGAAAGGGCTGTGATTGTATTAACCTAATTATTCTAACACCAACATTCCACTCCAGCTTCATTCCCCTGCAGGCATGCATACCAAGTCAATCCTGTCCACAGACTGATGCTTTGTGTCCAGATAGTTTAGCATCATCCCAGCTTTACAGGCAGTCCTGAAAATGTAATACTTATTGATGTGAATACGTTGCTTGAAGGGTAGGCTGGCTTCATGCACACGGTTGCAATGTATTTCAATGATGGCGGGAGTGCGCTATGTATGAGTTGATATGTCTGCTGCAGACCACCCTTTAGCCTTTGTCTGCTTGTTGTCAAGGAGGAGCAAACAGCGCGGTTGAAGGCTACATACAATCGAATCAGATTGGTGAGTGTGCATACACTGAACACGCGCGCACACCCACACCCACACTCACACACACACACACACACACACACACACAAACAGGCCCAAGCGCACACAAACAGCGCTCATAAGACTATAACTCCCAAGAGGAGAGCCACAGGCTGATGGGCTGATGATGTCATGCTGAGCCGTGATTGGTTAGTCCCCCTCCCTTTCCCCTCCTTATCCGAGCCTCTCCCTGGGTTTGCTCTCTATCCCTCTCCCTCTGCAATTCTCTCTTCCTCACGCTCTCTGTAAACCTCCCTCTCTCTGCTCTTTTTTTTCCTTGATACCTCGGCTGCTCTCTTCCGTTCCCCCTTTATCTCTCTATCTATCCCTTACATTTGCTCTCTCTCTCTCGCTCTGCTCTCTCTCTCTCCCCCTCTCTCTCTCTCTCTCTCTCTCTCTCTCTCTCTCTCTCTCTCTCTCTCTCTCTCTCTCTCTCTCTCTCTCCCCCTCGTTCATCTCCCCTGGCTGCCTCTCCCCACTCGCCTTGGCTCTTCCCAGGACAACGTGACGCTGCGGCCGGCCAATCGCAAGGCGGGCAGGGAGGATGGGAGGCGGCGGCAGCAGCAGCCTGAGGAACAGGGGGAGGGGCTGTGGGGGATGCTCCACATAGAACTGATCGATGCCGAGGAGATCCATGGCGGAAAGAGGGACGACCAGGAGGTAGAGAGCGGAACGCAGGAGGCACAGGCGGTCGAGGACCAGGGCCCAGTCCCAGCTCAGGACCCGCGGCTCGACGAAGGAGAGGACGAGGAGACGGGGAAGAGGAAGAGGAAGGCTGCCCTGCCGTCCGTCCGTCGAGCTACCGCGGTCGCCATGGACACCTACAGGCCCAAGAGACCCACCACCCTGGCCCTTTTCGCTAAGGTGCCTCAGCCTCAGCCTCCACCTGCCCCTCAGCCACGGACTCAGGTAACCGTGTGTGTGTGTGTGTGTGTGTGTGTGTGTGTGTGTCTGTGTGTCTGTGTGTCTGTGTGCGTGTGCTCGTGTGTGTGTGTGTGTCACAGGCATCCTTCAGGACCTTGGAATCATAATGAGTCAGGACGAGTTTGAGCGTTTGGCCATGCCCTTTGACTCGAGAAGCAATGGTTGTGTGTCCTACATTGACTTCCTGCGCCACTTCCTCCTCAACTTCAAACCTCCGAAGAAGCAGCCGTTCGAGCGGTCCAAACTGCCCCTCCCCAGAATACCGGTAAACCAATGTCAAAGAACAGATTCAGAGGGTCAAAGGTTGTAAAGGCCTATTTTTACGAGGGAACACATCTTCATGTAGTCTACATTCACATCAACAGTTGCTTAAAAAAATTACTTGTTTAAAGCCAGAACTTTAGCCTGTTTTGTTCTCTTTTCCTGGCTCATTGTCACCTCATTTGCTGCCAGTGTAAGTGGGTTATTGCTCGGGGAGGGCTGCGATGCAAGGGGGCGGCGGTGGGTTGCCAGATTGTGTAAACTCAGCGGGGACCTCCCACCCTCGGGCTCTTGACTGTCGCCTCCTTGACAGCCGAATGCGGCGAGTTTGGTGATTGTCAGTATATTTTTCTCTGGCACAGAGAGGTGTACAAAAAGCTTTGAACAATGACACGCAGTTGGGTAGGTTCTCCAAGGCCCCCCGTTGGGTGACTAAGCAAAGCCCCAAGCCGCACAGGAGCGTGTGGGTGAGGGCTTAATCTGGCAACCCACAAGCGACAACCGTCCAAAGTGGCTTTGGAATGACAATAACCTGCATTGTCTAATAACTAAGGCAACCATCTGTGTCATATTACAAAAGACCCCCTGCATCGATTCCCAATGTTCCAGTGAAGCCTTCTAATGCTTTACACAGAACTAAACCTTGCTTGTTATCGTTAGAGGATTTTTTATGAGAAATGTTAACAAAAATGTTTTTTTGTGTGTTAGTTTTACTGACGTTATTTGAGGTTTTTTAAACTGTCTTGTCTATCCTCTCCTTGTTTGTCAATGTTCCTACTGTGCCCTCCAGATGAGCGAGGGCATCCTTAGCGGACAATGTGTGGAGGCCATGCTAAAGATTTACTACCGGATACAGCTCTCGTGGCGGCGCATTCGCCACTCTTTTTTAGTCTACGACCACAAACACTGTGGCCAAATCTCTATGCGAACCTTCAGACAGGTATGGTGAAATATCCACCTGGTCCAGGTGGCTTGAGTTCACATGGGGCCACTGTCTCCCACATGACTCTCACAATGTCACATGACTCTCACAATGTCACATGATTCAAACAAAATTCACATGACTATCATCAATCTTACATGACTCTCACAATGTCACATGACTTACAATGTCACATGACTGCCACCACTCCACTCACTAGTGTTGGCACACTGTACACATGAGCTGCTCCGTGAACCCAGAGAGGCTGCTTCTCTATTCTAGCCAGCGACATTGTACCAAGCAAACTCATCTAAGCACATAGCTGTACAGACACACATTTCCCTGTGTGAACCATCCATTTTGGTTTTGTTCTCTGCAGGTGCTGCGCCTTTACAATGTGAATCTAACGGAGGAGGACTTCTTCCACATCTGCTCCTACTACGACAAGGACACCTCGGGGAACATCTCCTACAACGAGTTTCTGCAGGCCTTTGTGCACTGAGCTGTGCTCCACGCCTCCTCCCTCACCTTTGTTACAGTCATTCCAATGAGCGGAGACAAAGCATTATCATGGAAATCAATAGACAAAAATGAGACCCCCCCCCAAAAAAAGACAGGCGAACGAGATTGCCTTCCAATTTGACTGCGTATATCCCCTTTTATTTCCCTCCCTCACTCGCATGCTTGTGGATGCTGATTGTGTTGCGAGACCGACCAAATAAAGTCCATTTGAATGAGGTACACAACTGGAATGTGGGGAAGCTGTCTTTGTTCTGATGTGAAGGGAAGTGAGATGGATGGCAAGGAGACAGAGAGGACGTTTGTCGCTCATTCAAGGGAGACGCTGTGCCGGCTACTAGAGACAGAGCGGGAGCGGGAGAGGCAGAAAGAGGGAAAAATCATTATCTCCGTGTGTGGATGGTGGAAAGGGGAGGCGTGATCAGGATTGAGAGAAACTAGTCCAAAAAACAACAACATGATGATGAAAAGAGTTGGAAGTCAGATGTACAGAGAGAGAAAGAGAGAGAGAGAGAGAGAGAGAGAGAGTGAGAGAGAGAGAGAGAGAAGAGGTGGGGAGAGAGAGAGAGCACAGTATGCGGACTGAGTATATGAAAGCTAGTGTATTCACGGGTAAAGTAGAAAAGCCATCCACGAATAAATTACCCAGTCTCCCTGAGGATTACTAATGTAATTATTTGAACGAAGGTTCTCATTAGAATGTGCAGAGGTGTGAAAGACCCACAGAGCCAAATAAGAGAGATGAGGCAGGCTTTAGCCCTTGGAAATTAACTCCACACCATTTTTTTTTCATAATTGATATGAGACTAAAAGATATCTGCAATGGTAACCAAAGGGAAAAAAACAGCTGGAAACAGAACAGAACAAAGAAAGAGATTAATTAGATGAAGGCGGAGTTTAGAAAAAGGACAATATCATGTGGTCACAGATAAGGTTTTATTCAATTTATATGAATAATCTCTCAGAAAACCATCAGGATAGAGTTTTAAGAAAGGTACTTTACATTTTACAGCGCTGTCTCCTGGAGCAACTCTGTAGTAGGAGGATTCTCAAATACTTGTTTTTAAGATAAAAAATGGGGGTACATATATAGTCAAATGTGAAAGTCTCGATGATGGCTAAATACAGGTCAATACGCATACAATAAGCAGATTGTCAAGAATAGCAGAGGTTGGTAAATTCAAATGAACATGCCTCAAACAACCAAGGAAATACAACAGCAACAATTTAGTTTTCAAAGAAAACAAGAAAAACAGCACAGCTATTGAGGCAGAGCTGTAGAAAAAAAGGGGGAAATAATTGAAGTCAGGGATGAAAAGGAATACCAGAGCAGAGAAAAGAAATAATATTATAAATACAGATTTTTATGTTCTAAGAAAAATTTCGACCTCCGTCTTTTTTTTCCCAGCGCTTCCCTTTATTTCTCTACATTCTGTCACAAGGTTTAATTCAATAACTCACCCTATCTTCCCAGCCAACTTTTATCTCCCTAATGTCAATGCAATTTCACACGGACGCGCACACACTCACACATTTGTCCCCAGACTCTTAGAAGACATTCAGTAACGTGGTTCAGAGGGTGCGTGAAGAGAGACAAACTGAAACAGGTATTAAACAGCTGCCCCGCTGGAACGCCCGTGTTAGTGAGCGGGAGGACGAGAAGCCGACTGTCTTCAGGCTCAGCACAGTCCACAGTCAGCCGAAGGAGAACACAAGGAAACGGAAACAGAAACCCTAGAAAACCAACTGCTTGATAACATGGAGTTAGCAGGCACCTTACAGGCACCCACAGTAGCAGCGCTTCAGAGAGGTCATGTCAGAGTGTACAGAATGTACAGTACTGATAAAAACATCGATTCAAAACACCATAACCTCTTCTTTTTTTTTTTTTGCAACACAGATATTAGACACGATTTTAAAAAGCATGGCACCTTTAGGAAACAGGGCAAACCTTCAAGTGTTTTTTCTTCTCATTACATTGACAGGTGATTGACACTGACCAAATACATTCTACATATTTTCTACATTAAGAGGCATCTCCCGGGTCGAGGACCGCAGGAGCAAAAAGAAATACAGAAATCTCGATGAATATTGTCTGTCGGAACTAATTGGCAATATTTCCAATCCCAAAGACACATCCCAGTCTGTAACCTTGGAATAACCTTGCCAACATCCCCAAGCGCAATCCGAGGGGAACGGTTGAGCCAATGTTTCCCAAAGCGAGGGATACAGACACGGAAGGAGGGGAAGGAATACGGGAGATGGCAAAGCCGATAGGAGGTGGAGAAAAGAGGGAAAAGGGGGGAACAGAATGAGAGGTGAAGAAGCTCAAGACTGAGAGTTGTAATGAGGCCCAAGGGAATTGTGTCAACACGTTTGACACGCTGACTTAAACACAGCTTGGGCAGGGACATCCCGCTGCCCTCACACACACACACACACACACACTCGCTCTCTCTCTGATCTCACACACGCTCATGCAAACACACACACACACACACACACACACACTCTCTCTCTCCGATCTCACACACGCTCATACAAACACACACACACACTCAGAGACACACACACAAACACACACACTATTCATGCCCGAGGGCTGAGAGTGTGGTGCGGTCGGTAAGAGAGAGTAAGATTAAACTTTGTTTTCACGAGGGGAGGGGAGGGAAGGCATGGATAAAAGAGAAGAGAGGAATTAGGAATGACACACCCCTAAAAAGTCACCGTTAATTCCATGTTCCACGGCTGGAGTGTTTGGCCACCATTTGGCCTTACCATACTCCTCACTAAGTCATGGGGTCCAGGGTCCCTCTGAAGGGCCAGTGGCCCTGTGTGTGACAGGAGACAGTCCTCCAGTCCTCTTGCTAAGAGAGAGTACAGAGTTCAGTGCGACAGGGCTAAAAGAGTGGATCACAGTTTTCCTTTTGCCCATGTCTGAAGCCAGCTCAACGGTCTCCCTGGCGTCTCCCAGTTCATTGGTGGAATGATGGTTAAGAGAAAGAAACGATAGCACAGGAGAGAACATCAAAGACACAAGCCACGCGGATATGGCCATCCTTCTCCAGATGACGTTGCCAGTTGATGCCTGGTTTATGTGTGAATGATGTGTCGCACATACACACACACACACATACGTACACAGGCAGCCCTCGACAAGCCTGGAATATTTACAGGGATACGCCCGCCAACCTTTCCCTCGCTCACCTTACTCATTTTTCTTGACTAGGGGTGGGAGTGTGGGGGCGGGCCTTCTCCGGTCATGTTGACCTGGGATTGGGGAGGTCAAAAACGATTGGCGCGTTCATTGGTTGGAAGTTGACGGTGCAGGCGGAGGCATTGACAAAGGTTGTGGTGCCGTCAGTCATCATGCCATAACCTGCAACACAAACGAATAGCATGCCACAACAAATGAATGGATGAAAACATCTTCTCAAGTGAACCAACAGTTTAGAAGTGCAATTATTATTATTGTTTGTGTGTCTTGTCAAATTGACTTGAATTTAATTTAGTTGGATTTAACAGCGGTTTGAAGGAAAGCACACAGCTAAAGCCTACACTCTAAACTCTCTGAACCTCCTATTTGGTTGTCGTTGGTACACTGTGCTCAGCAGAGACTGTCTGATCTCATTCTGATCTAGTTACTAATCTGGTGCACTCCAATGGGGGACCAGGGCTCCAGGGGCTCTTTGTTGACCTGTTAGCCCCAAAAAAGCACTCTTCTACATGGGGAGCAAAATTCTCCACCTCCCTGGCCTGGATCAGACATGATGAGCGCACTAGTTCTAACCTGTTAGTGTATAGGTATACAGTCTGAGTAATGTACTGTTTCTCCATGAACGTACTAGAACACTCCATTTCGTGAAGGTACCGTGTGAGTGAGGGAAAGATAGAGGGACACGGGTCGTACCTTCGTGGATGTGTCCAAAGACATGTAGCTTGGGCTGCACTCTTCTCTGCACAGTATTAAGCAGCTCCATGCAGCCCACTCGCTGCATCTTCTTAGGCACCCAGTCCAGGAAGCCTACACACACACACACACAATGAAAAAATAATGTACGTTCAAAATGTGGTACATTAGTCCAGGCTTACAGTCCGTTCATCGTACACAGACAGACACAAAAAAAGATTACACTCAAAACATGTACATGACATTTTCCTCATTCCACTGCCACGGCAATACAACACCGTCCTGTCAGTTCAACACACTGTCAAAGGATGAACCGAGCATCCCAGCCCAAAACAATCCACTCTTCTACCCACCTTTAGAGATGCATCAATCACAGGTGCATGCACGCGAGCACACACACAGTCACATGGCCCGTCTAATTTACATCGCATGTCAGACTGATGAAAGTAAAGGGGTGGGGGAGAGAGTGTGATTTAGTGACCCAGTAGGGTGATGATGCTGAGTCAATGGAAACGTTAAGTCACAAGGAGAGGAGCTCCATCTGGCTCCACCCTCCCTGTCCACTCCCCCGGTCCTAACATCCTGTCTGGGGAAGAACATTGCACAAGGGCCTGTCTGGACGTCTGTACCTCAACATCAGGAAAGGTGTATGTAGAGCACAAGGAAATGTGATGCATCACGACTGTATACTCCATCTATCATATTTCACTAACAATGGGAAAGGCTCGTTTGGGACAGTCAAGCAGTTCCTGTGTGCGTGAGCTATTGGGTCGACTGTCGACAAGCACGTATGTTATGTTGCCTTTTGTTTACTCCAGCATTTCCAAAGCTTTGATTTTCATGGGGAAGAATTTTGTTGAGGATGAAGAGATATGGATATTATTCTAAATCACTCTGGTTTGTGTGTGTGTGTGTGTGTGTGTGTGTGTGTGTGTGTGTGTGTGTGTGTGTGTGTGTGTTAAAAGCAGGCTCTGGTGAAAAGCACTAGATTAAGGGCCCACATTGCTCTGTCTCTCTTCCTCCGTTTCTTTATTGCGGCCCATAAAAGATAAGCACTTTTGCCGCAGTGCGAACGGTTCCCACCTCACACTCTGTCTCTCTATCTCTTTGTCCGTCTCCTTCCGTTCCTCTCATCCCAGTCTTTATTTCCATATCCCTTACTCTGTATCATGCTCTCCACTCTTTCCTCTCATCGTCTTTTTCTATCATCCACAGGTGGACCGGCCTCCATCCCATAACCTCCTTTTCCTTTTTGGTGTCATTTCTTTCTCTCTCTCTCTTTCTCTCTCTCTCTCTCTCTCTCTCTCTCTCTCTCTCTC
>JAVQJS010064272.1:0-18647 GCA_036024795.1 Galaxias rostratus | reverse complement strand
GCTGGAGCAGGCTGGTCGGGCAAAATAGAAAACCTGTGTGACTCTGCTTAACCCAATAAAGAGGTGTTACCCCGTGAACGCTGCCTGTTTCTCTGACTGACTTGTGTGGTTCCTCACAAAAGTGTATAAATATTTATATTGCAAAAGTTTTGTCATTGCACAACAGTTCGTATGGTGGTCTACCAGGGGCAGTAACGGTTGAACAGTCTGACTGCTGCAGGAAGGAAGGACCTGCGGTATCTCTCCGTGAGACACCGCCGGTGAAGCAGCCTGTCACTGAAGGAGCTGCACAGTGCAGACAAAGTGCCCTCGAGGAGGTGGGACGTGTTGTCCAACAGGGATGACAGCATGTCCGTTATTCTCCCGTCTCCCACCACCTCCCCGGTTTCCAGAGGGCTCCATGGGGCAGAGCAGGCCTTAACCAGTCTGTTTAGTCTCTTCCAGTCAGTAGCAAAGATGCTGCTACCCCAGCAGACCACTGCATGAAAAAATGGCTGATGCCACCACAGTCAAAGAAGGTCTTCACAAGTGCCCCCTGAACTCCAAAAGACCTCAGTCTTCTCAGCAGGTAGAGTCTGCTCTGACCCTTCTTGTGTGGAGCAACAGAATTATCTGTCCAGTCCAGTGGATTGTTCTGGTAAACCCGCAGGGGCTTGAATGATTTAACAATCTCAATGTTCACTGGTGTGGGAAGAGAAAGTTGGCGCCTCCTGAAGTCCACCATCAGCTCCTTGGTCTTCCCTGCGCTGAGCAGGAAGTGGTTCCTCTGGCACCAGATGGCAAAGTCCAGAGTTAGTTGTCTGTACTCACTGTCGTCCTCATCAGAGATACATTGGATTTAAAACAGGCATGGAAGGTCAGGTTTCAATTGTCTTCCTTTTGAGAACAAATACATGCATGCAGTAGGTGCATAACCTCACCATTACTCTTTCTGTATCATTGCCCTCCACTCATCCATTATTCTCTCAGTTTCTTTTTTCTTCTCGTGGCTGTGGTACAATGGTATCCTGACATTAAAATGGACAGGCTGGAGAACACAGACAAAGCCTTTTGTTTCAACATTTACTCTTCACAGTAGAGGTTAGACATTGTAACATCTGGCACATGGTCCAACTCAATCTTATTCTCTAATGAGGAGAGAAACGGATATATTTCACATTATGTAGATGTCCATTTAAGTGGCTATTAGCGTCTTTCAACAGGCTTCACTTCATGGCAGTTATAATTAGTCCTATCCATTAAATGTGATGAGTATTATTAAGTTAGCAAGGGAGTAACCTCACCACTGGAAGAAACTGTATTCCATTCATACATTGTCAAAGCTCATGTCATAAACTAACTGAAGAAAGAAATAGAATTCTGAAGTTCCAGGGCTCAGAAAAGCAGCATCATTATGTCCATTTTGAGTCGTTTTCTTTACTTTGTGACGTAGTCTCTCAATAAAACAGAGTACACAACCAAAATGGTTTCCAAAAACAAAAATGCACTAGTTAACAATTGCTGACTACATAGACAGCATGTCTGTTTATTTTTACATTGTCTAAGGAGTCTGGAAATAAACATAAAGCTGCTTCATTATGTGTCAAAACCAAAACCAGCCAAAAGTGAAGAACACCATCAAGAGGCTTAATTTGAAGTAGCTGGAGTGCATCTCAGCTGACAAGACTCTCGGCTAGTCAATCAGCGGATGGATGGCGACGGCGAGTGCTAGTCACAGCACTAAAGTCACAACAGCCAAGATTGAAACCTAACCAGGTTGTTTACGATGCATGTACTTTGCTCATACCACCCTCCTGCACCGAATGACAACATGTGGGACTCGTTGAAGGACAGCATTTAGGACAACCCTGACCCCAACAATCACACTCACATATTTGTAATGCCCAATGTAATAGTAGTCTTGCTCACGTTCTAGCACATCACAAGAGAACAAACAAATCACAGTGTCAAAGACAGATTCCAAAGCAAACACCTCACTTCAGCGCGGTGTGAAGTGGCAACAGCGGACGGTCCGCCAAGCCAGATGGAAAGAGAGCACATCTTTCGCAGCCCTTCCAGCGCATGCAAGCATGCTGTTGTCCTGAATTGGCTCTATGCTGGGTGTCCTCTACCTTCCCACTGAGTCTTCAAGAGAAGCCAATCTGTGTCTACTGTTCAGAAAAGAGCCTGATTGCAAACAGTTCTCGCCGCGCATCACCAGCAGTCTGTTCTATCCAAAACGCAGATGCCACAGCCGGTAGAGGGAAGCAAGCCAGCCAAACATCCTTTCTCACACTCCACTGTTCATTTTCATATTGCCTGCCGCACAATTGCACATTGACTTTTCTCTGAAATAAAGTTAATATTGTGGTAACCAAGCCTTAGGGTGGCTTTGGAGTAATGCATTTTAAGACAAGTGAGGTAGAGATGTGCTTCAAAGTTGCCGTGGCACATGGAAGTGGAGCGTTTTGCTTCCTTGGAAACAGCTTCAATAAAAATATGGAGTTTGGAGGGGGAAACTTACTGCCTGCAATCGAGCCCCCCTACTCACACACTCACACTTTTTCCTAATCGACTGCTGAAATGGTTCACAGCAGGTAATCTTTGAATATGGAAATGACTGCAAAATGAGTGTAGAAAACAAGGCTCAGTAGACACATTTAGCGCAGGCAAGTGGTGGCAAACAAAGAGAGACAGGAATAATAGAAGTGCTACCTGAACTTTCAATCGGTCTCCTCAATATGTCCAAGCTAGCTGACTCTTGTAATAAGCTTGCATTGTTGCCCGAGACAAATTGATATGAATATAATAACACATTTCCACATAATGAATGCAGTTGAGGTGTTTGCGGTTAAATGTATTTTTTTCATTGTAAACAGTACTCTGCTAATGCTACAAGGCTCTACTTCCTATACCTAATTAGTTCCGTTTTGCCAAATTACTTCCTAAACCAACGAACTCAGCGGGAAAGAACCATGGTCCATAGCAGTAAAGTTAGTGTACTTTCTTTCCTGACAGCCCAAAACTATAGCGGTTTTGAGATATGACTAATACCTGCCTTATCTTAATTCAGTTGATAGATGTAGAGATTTACTCATTCTAGATATCCACATTTAGTGGAAGTCAAAGGGATTGGAACAGGTACAGCAGTAGGATGAGAAGAAGAGTTGACCGAACATCTCACACTGTCCGTTACAACTGAATAAACAACAAACCACACCTGATTTACGGTCTTAGATTTTAAGAGCATTATGGATGAAGGCAGGGTATATTTACCATGGCCCCCACGGCAACGGATCAAATATTCATGAAGACAAATAGTATGAGGCTTGGTGCACAGCCTGAGCATGTAATTCAAACAACAGGTTTTTGTCATCTACATTGGAATGAATTGATAGAAAACTATCTTTGCACAAAGATAGAGAAGTTGCATGGAATTGATGCGGACCATTGATTTTTTTTTTACCCTAGGAGGAGGATCTTCAGCTTTAGTGGGTCACTGATATATAACATGAATAAATTCAAAGCATGTAGACCAGTAACTTGGAACGACAAGTTTGAAGTGCTTAACTTGAGGTGAAGTATACGACGAGGGTACATAGAGGGATTCAACTGTGAGGGGGGAAAAAATACATCTGAGAAAGCAAGGAGTACTTTTTTATTAGGGAAGGAGTGCACAGGTTTTTACCTGTGAGTGAACGCTTGCGATTTCGAAAGCCCCCACAGCCCGAGCACTGGGTGAATTTAGACCACTCTGTGAAGGTGCAGTCATCCCTGCAGGCCACCCTGCACCCTCCGATGCGAGAGGGCACGGCGCCAGCCCACTGAAGGCACTGTGTCATGTCTGCCGGCTCCTCGTCCTCCCCCACACAGCTAACTCCTGGGGAAACAGAGGTGGGCGGGGGTTTCACCCTTGTTTAATGTCTTCGTTTAAATACTTGCTCTCCTTTCTGCACCATAATTAACGGAGGCAGAGCAAAGCTAAATCCAAAGGCAGTTTGGTTGACGCACCAACCCTGGGTTACAATGAAATGGAATATGATTTTAGCTGGAGAGATTACTCTACTGTTTAACAGTTCTGGTGTTTTAACATCGAAAAATTAATCTACGTGTTTCCTATGTTACCTTTCCATATAATATACGTATTGCATTAGGAAATGATTTGTGGTTAATGGTTAATTGGCACATCATCAAAATCCTAATTCCACAATAAACCCATCCAATTCCAGTTTATAACATCAATCAACCCAAACACAGACACACAAACACACACACACACACACACACACAAACATACACACACATATGATGGTAATTAATAACTGTGTAAAGTGTGAATAAATTAAAGAATCCATCAAATTCAAGTAGACTTTGTATCCACTACATTGACAAAGAATACTGTCCATACAAATGGGACAACTGCATTATCAAAAGCTGGGAAGGAAATCAGAAAACTATCTTAAGAGTGTGAGAGGTAAACTGGAAAAATTCAAATTGTCAATTCAAATGGTTGCTTTAACAACACTTGAAATGCCCTACATGAAAGACTTGCCTACGGTGGTGCGCAAAAATACATCCTGTTGCTCGAAAACATACCCTCTCTTCCAAAGAAAAAAGAATCTGCAATTAAATTGCGATTTAAAGTGTGCCATTTTAAATTGTGGTTGAGGGATAGTTTGGTGGGTTTGGAAATAAATTAATTCCCTAATTGTCGGCATTGACATTTTACTGCACGTGGTGATAAGGCAGGGAGTAAAAGGAAATGTCATGCAAAGCGTGACTAAACCTCCCTGATATTGGTGTTTGTTTAGATGAAGGCCTGGTATCAAACCCACCTGGGGACGCCATGGACATGACTTTCCCTGAGGTGTTGTGCTGTTGTAGTAGATGACCCCTGATGTCTTTCAGAAGACATTGATCTACAAACATGCCTTTAACACATCTCATTGATTCTTATTTGACTTTTAGATTCTGCACTCTGACCGAAACTACCGGGTTGTACACATGTCTGCTGAGTGTGTGTGGGTGGGTGGTGTAGAGACGAGGGCCCTTAAAGGCATTGTGGAGGTTGACGATGGCTCTTAAAAACTAAATGCTAATATCCTCGATGCATCTCATTTGTATTTGCGTCAAATTGACATAATTCATCTTGTGTGCATCTTGGGTTGCTTGGAACGCTATGTGTTGTGTTCAATTGTTAAGGAGATAATCTAATCAGTGGAGTGCAGTCTCATGTCCTCATTAAAGTGTGATGTTTTGTTTTGTGTTGGTTGATTTTGAGCATACTTATTAGTCGATATGATTCCCAGCTCTGTTTTGGTTCAACTCACAGGTTGGTATTCTTCTCTCTCGTTGGAACCCTCAAAGCCCTCCACCCCCACACTTACCTCTCCTCATCTCCTTGCCTTTTATTTGCAGTGCTTCAGCCTTCCAGGGTTGACAGAACTGACATTATGATTTGGAAAGTGAGCAATCCATTTTTAGCATAATTATTTCTGCTTCTCTTTTGCCTCGGCATCACATGGCCTTTCAAATTATCTCCACTCCAAATCGTTAAAATTTTATTCTTATCTTCACCAGTGACAGGGATCATCTTTAATAATACAGTTACTTAGAAGGGTGACAATGTTTGCAGACTGTTTAAAAGAACATTGCACGGAACAGACCCCAGCTCCCCTCCTCCATCCAACCTTTAAAGAAGCCTGTCAAACTCTCCCTCTGGGCACTCCAATTCTCATTAATTCAGTCAAGGAAGCTTCCTGTAATCACATCACCCATAAATTGGGTTTCCTCTGTCTCTAGGTGTAATCTGAAAATAAAGTGATGCTGCTTAAAAATGGCCTGTTTCAGTGTTTTGTTGATCAAAGATTACTTACTTGACTTGTGACAAACGATACCTTAAATAATAAAGACCATACATAAATCCAATAAACCCTACAACTCTATTGGCTTTATCGTAGATTTATAAAGCAAATTTTAATCTGACAAGGCATACAAATGATCTACAGTACAAACAGAGTGCATTGGGTCAAGATTGCAAGAAAATATTGTCAATCTCCCATAGAAATAACCTTATATATTACACAGAAGCAGTAATACACAAAAAGACAAAACATTAAGACCAGGATTTATACCATGTATATTTTCGAAAACATTAAGATCTGGTTGGAAGAGCTGGCATTGCACCTAGCTTTTTTCTGGGGTTCATAGATTCTGATATGATAAATCAAAAATGTAACTTGATTTAACCACTTTAGCAAAGTACACAACGACAAATGGATTCGGTACATTTTACACAACGATCATTGAAGTAAAATGCATTTCTGGATTCTGATAATGAACCGAACACGCTGCAAAGTATGATTGTATGTATGGGAATCATTCCAACAACAGCATGTCTCACTGGCTGCAATTCCCATTCCCCTATCTTCCCTTACTTCTTCAGAGATATGATGATGAAGTAAGTCTGCTTGGCACAGCAAGACTCTTGCGTTTGCTCATTTGCATTTCTTACACTTGGTCTGCTGTCAACCTACTTTTGGGTGCTGTTGTACCTGTGCATCAGCTCGCGCAAAACAGTGTCAAATTACATCATTGGATGCTTTGAACTCCACTAGATGTGGGCTACTTCCAACTGAGAAAGGAAGAAAAGATAGTGAGGTGTATTGTCAGCAAAAACTGTTTTCAAATCGGCAAAGCTAGTTTGGAATAGAACCTACTTCTGAGCTTCGGAAAAGAATTCCGCATATCGTCTTGTGCAAAATGAAGAAAAAGGAAAAATCTTTACACTACTCTTAAAACTACATTCTCATTATTTTTAATCAATTCATTCCAGCTCATCAAATATTCTGACCCGAATTTACTTTCTCGAAATGTCACAGGTATTTTCCTTCCAATATTCTAATACCATTCAAATATTAAAAGCTAAAGGTCAAAGACTATTATTCTAAACCTGGCTGTGCAGAGTAAATCATAATGGGGGTTTTGAGAAAACTATACATTTCTGCTATGAAAATATAGGTAAATATATAGAGCTAATATATAATTAGATATATAGCTAATTCATTAAGCTAAAGGAAGTATTGTGAAATAGATAAGTGGCACTGGGAAATTCACAAGATCACAGTGTAGATGCAAACAACAAAGCTAGGAAGAAGCTGCTCAGTAAATTAGATGTGACAACTTCCTTTTTGTTTTATAAAGAGATTTGCCTCTTTTTCTACTGACTGAAGTTACCAAATTAACATTCTGACTTCTGCTTGGAGTCATTATACAGAAAAAAAAAATGCTCTGAGAGTTTGTCTCCTTCTTCAAGGACGCCCAATCTGTATAACATCTTGAATATAGGAGCATGACTGTTACTGCATAGTACACAGCTCATTTGAGTGGAACTGAGTGTCTGTTTCTAACAGTGAACTCTAAAATAGCACCATGATGAACAATGTAATTCATTTTCACAGCCACTATAAATCTACTTTGATAGGACATTGAGGTGTAAGTCAAGAGTTTTTCAATGGCTTTAGAAATGCCAGTGTGATATGTTGTGCATAATTGGCATAGATGCCTTGACAGATTTTGTGTGTGGTGATCCTGCTTGTATCTGTTCTGTGTGTGTGTGTGTGTGTGTGTGTGTGTGTGTGTGTGTGTGTGTGTGTATGTGTGTGTGCGCGCGAAGGCTTATGGGTGTGTAAATGAAAAGAAAACGTCTTCTGTAGGTTGGCCTCTCAGGGCCACTGTACTTGTGAGACGTGGCATATTTCTGTTCTACTGGATGAATATGTAAGACCACATCTAGTGGATTCCCACAGCGGAGTGGCCAAATTGACAGCGTTTTTGTTACTTCTTCCCAATGCCATATCAAGATTTTTTAAGACGCATCAATCGAGTGAAATGAATAAAGCAAGACAACGAGTGGACAACACTCACCTCTTGTTTCCAAACCGTTGCCACACGATTCCACTTGTCCTGCTGTTACCTGACGAACGGCGTCTGGAACCAAAGCACACGCGTGCCACTTGTGTGTCTTCCACCTACATGTAACGATAGAGTTGGCAACTGAGCATTTGAGACTGAAATCAATGTGCTCTTAACGTCCTCTTTTCAACACAACGTTGAATAACTTCCTTTTCATTCTGAATAGATGAATGGGCACTCGGCATGTCACACTTGAAAACCTAAAGCCAAGGCATTCACCATCGAGATACATGTGCATACCTGTAGACTGGACACAAGGGAAGCGCTTCACACTCCCTCTCTTCATAAAGTGTGTCAGGACACTCGTTGCCCTCATTGGCTGACCTCTGGATGATAGTCCTGTATCTGGACTGGGTGGCTTGGGTTGCATTGGCTAGGGAAAAACAAGTTCATGCGATTGAAGAAATGTCTACATTGAAATGTATTTCAAGAATTACTGCAACAGTGGCAGATTTAAAGCAACGTTAAATCAATGGTTTGACACAGACCCTCTATTGTCCTGTTTTCTCTTTTCTCTTTAGAGTGCTTTTAGGCAGGCCCAGTACACTGGCTCATTACACTGCTAATTACTAAACACCAATAATAGAGCAATTAAGAAAGTGATCGCATAATCAGCAGACCCAATGAGCTAAAACATATTTACCGTGATGCTCAGTTCTTTAAAACAATTACATAATTCTGATTTCAGATGCCCTTGAACGTATTGGTCAAACTCATTAAATATCTGTCTTCCTGGATGAATCATCTTAATATAATTGGCAATTATCAACGTAATTGAAGTAGAAATGACGGATATCTTGACAGGACATTTCAGCTGCTGAGAATTTTGTATCTGATAATGTCTACACTTTAGACATACTAATTGGTCTCTAAAGATACATCCTCCTCTTTCCTTCTCTAGAAACTCTGTAAAAATACAATCTATACGCCTAGCCACTATATTGAAACATACTATAAATAGCTGAGAACGGCAATGCACCATTCCTTCTGTTTCCTGTGGTCTCACCTGACTGGCAGGTAGTAGGACAGGCTGTCCACTCACTAAAGGGAGTAACAATGCAGTCCTTCTTGCAGGGAAGCGAACAAGGACGGATGGTTTGTAGTCGGGCAGAATCGGGACACCTAAGGCACAGACATAGGTCTTAAATTCTTTCAACCCCTGTGCGATTAGTGATAAGCGGCCTGACTCCCAGCAGTAATAGGGCAGCACACAGTACAACAAGTGCCCTGTCCTTGACATCACAAACGTCACACTGGGACCATAAATGATCGGGCACCCACCTCCCGTCTCACTCTTGGAAATGCGGTGAGATGCAAGTGTGCGTGCGTGCGTGAGTGCGTGTGTGTGTGTGCATGTGCGTGTGTCCGTGCGTGAGTGTATGTAAGATCTTTAGTTACTTATTTGCCACCTTTCCAAAAAATCATGCCACTGCAAACAAAAAAATAAGGTGGAATCTTTGGTCAAGCATGCAAAACATCCAAAGTTACCACAGTTTTATGGATTATATTAGGCGGCATGACTTATGAATACCAATTAGCGTCCTTAAGGATCATTAATATGCAGTCTATCCCAAGGACACTGCACCTTCGCTCCGTCTTCCTCATTAGCACAACTACAGTATAGTGGAGCTCAATCATTTCAAACTATGAGAATTGCAACCTAACACGTAGATTGGTTACTTTGGTAGATTTTCTAATTATGCTTTGCAATATTCATTATTAGTATACTGTAATGTTACAAGTAAAGCCAACACATTGCTTGTTTAATAGGACCTCCATTCATGTTGTGCATGGATGAGGAAGTGTGTTTGTGTATTTATTATCTCTTCCACAGCGAGCCCATCCTGAAGCTCAGAGCAGAACTCTTGTTGCCATTCCGGAGACAGATTTCGCTCCTTGAGTACTCTGTCAAAGTCAATGACATGGCCTCCAATTAAGGCTGAGAAAAGACGGGATACGCATATTTATTGTCTGGGGAACCAAAGGCATCACTGAATAGCATTAAAAGAGAAACAAACAATGTTCCAATTTAATTTAAGAAACACCTTTACCCAGAAACTAAGGAATTATACTTATCTGGCCCTTGTCTCAACCCTAGTCTCTAACCCTTGTCTTTTTCTTTCTTTTTTTACAATCGCTTACAGTCGTAATCATATTTTCAGAATCTTGAACAAATTTTTCAAAACCTTAGACACACATTCAAAATGGTCTCCACTTGAAACGCAGGCTGTCATTAATATGGATCTCAATGCATTTCTGTAAAAGGAGTGGTGGAGAAAAACAGCGCAATCACTGAACACAATTGCTCAATGCATTGTCAGATGCAGCTGCTGTTGTAAGCGGAAAGTCTTATTATTATTAGAATTCTTATTTTTATTCTTCTTATTATTATTAGTCTGTGATGCAATGGTAGATGAAACACATATTGTTTCTGGAAAGTCAAATTATTATTATTATTATTTGGACTATATTTGGCGCCTTTTCAATGCCCGTAGTTGTGATACAAAAGATTATTTTCCAGTGCCTACATGCCTTGGGTATTACATTCCGTTGTGCATATATACAGCAAAATTATTGGTTCATGTGTTATATATATATATATATATATATATATATATATATACATATATTATCAGAACCGCTTATCCTATGCAGGGTTGCGGGGGGGCTGGAGCTTATCCCAGCCGACTTCGGGCGAGAAGCGGGGTACACCCTGGACGGGTTGCCAGTTCATTGAAGGGCTAACACATAGACATACAACAACTCACACACATTCACACCTATGTACAATTTAGAGTCACCAATCAACCTACATGTTTTTGAACTGTGGGAGGAAACCAGAGTACCTGGAGGAAACCCACGCTAACACAGGGAGAACATGCTAACTCCCCACAGAAAGACCCTCAGGTGGGGATTGAACCCAGGACTTTCTTACTGTGAGGCAACAATGCTAACCACTGCGCCACCGTGCTACCTTTGTATGTATTTATTATTATTATTATAATTATAAAAAAAAAAATTGACCCTATTGAAATTAATGACGAGAGAGATTTCACAGGCATATACCACCATTTAGTGTTGATGTGAATTGTTAATGTTAATTTAGCAGCACCGCTCTGAGGTGAATGTCACTGCTTCAAAAGTGAGAGCCGGCACGATGACACGTACGTTTTTCTAATGCTATTGAATCAATCTTGTAATATTTGTTTATATTAAATTATATTTATCTTGGCGGACAGGGTTCGAGCAAGATTAGGAGCTCTTAAACGGTTGAGAAAGATGCAAGAAGGCAAGGAGAATTTGAATAAAGCGAATTATTAAAACGTAAAAATCAATTTCTTGAGATAGAAACATAAAGATGGGCTTCCCTATAGAAAATATTATCAAATAAAACTGAAAATTGAGCCCCCTCTCCAACTGGGCCGCCTCAATTGAACAGTTTGAGGTAATCTATTTTGACAGAGAGAAATTATACTATTATTATACTATATATGCTACCCTGTTTTGAACTAAATATACTTTTGAACACATTAAAGCATTGACCGTGAAAACCTTGACCTTGTTGAGATTAAAAACAAAAGGTAGTTCATCATCATATGTGTCTACCATTATATTATGGTGAGGAGGCATCACAGATCTAGCGGCAATAAGCCCCTTGTCAACAAACAGGGTTACAACCTTTAGGTTGTATTTATCTTATGGAATAAAATCTCAAATTTATGTAAAAACAAATACTCCTATGTACAGATAAATAGTGTTGAACAAGAACGTCTTCCTTAACCAAACCATGTTCTTTGCCACATCACAGCAAGGTTGGACCACGGCTCTCTCTAACAAGGGCTGAGACCATTCCTTTCACCACCACACCCTTCTCCTCATTCTCCTTCTCCTCCTCCTGCTAATCCTCCAACTCCTTTCAACGCGTGACCTTTATTCTGACCTGCAGCACCTGCCTGCTCCATATTGTTAAAATGTTATTGTAGGTGAATACTAATCTTTAAATAATCTTACAACAATCCACTAGCATGTCCATCAGCCACAGGGATATTGAGTGGAGGTGAACGTGGAGGGAGGACGGGGCCCACATGAAACACTAGTCCATCCTTGTGTCCTTGCTTCTTTCCTTGCCTCTTTGGTGCAATAGCATTCTTTGAGATGCTATACAATTATGATGACTGAAGTCACTACATACTGTAACGGAAAGCGGATTTTAAAATTCCCAAAGGTTACAAGGGTATGCACTTTCTAGGATGAACGCATGTATAGAGTAATTTCATATGTGGCTCACAGGCATAGCCTTCGGCTTTGGCCTTGAGTCTTACCCCAAGAGGTCCCATAAGAGCAGCCTATTTCATACCATATGTATGAACAAGCATCATACAAATCCACTTTGATAAATAAAAACAATTGATGTGTGGTGGTCGATGATGTTATGTGTGGGATGCCGGTCAAACACAATGTCCTGTAGTGTCTTAAACACAACATGAAGAAGCTACATTATTAAACAGGCAGCACGCAGGGGAAACTATGTTAGTGTAGCACAATGAAAGCATTTATTGAAACCTCTTTTTTTCAGGAATTTGGTGGTGCAACTGGCAGACTTGCAACTTTAAACACATTAAATACTTCTCTCAGAAAACCGCTTCATATTCCTGTCAATAACATATTGAGATAAAGCAGAACCAATAGTTTGAATTATTTATAACCAGACCATAACACCATACGACTCCACAATGCCGAAGAACAATCAAGGCCGTGACTACACTGAGAAAAGAAGTCATCTTTTCATGGACACTAACAAAAGCATTCTCCCAATAGTTTGCTCTGTTACCACATTGAAAAAACCCTGTTAAGAAACTAATATTATCACAGAATCCACATCCTTTTAAGCATCATGTCAGTAATGACAGATTACATGCATTGATGTTTTTTGGGCAGAAAAGTTGCTATAATAATTTCACTATATTGTTTAAGGTTTCCTAAATAAATACACATATTTGTCAAATAAACGTGTTACACTCATACTGATATAAAGGTTTACGTAAATACTAGAATGTAAAATGTTTCGTTGTAATTTCACGGTAAATGCATATATACTTTACATCTACATCTTGGTCTGTATTTGCCGCAAGGCATTGGGGACTGTTAAAAATACAACTGCAAGTTATATTCATGTGTTCTAGATTCATACTTTAAATCCCTCCGAGTGGTTCAATAGTTTGGTTCGAGCACCATGGACACGTTTGGTTGCAACAGTGTTCTTATTGCTATGAAAATGAATGAGATCAAATAACCATGTTTTGGCAAAGAGTGGTTATTTACAGAACTTTAGTGCCCTCATTTTATGGATAGTGTAACATCGCAATGAATTAGCCAAAATTTTAAACAGTTTTTCTCTTCTGAATCTAAAGTGCAGTCAGTTTATGGAAGATGTTTGATGGTAATAATTAGGGAAATATCTGTCCAATAACAGTGTTTCTCTGTGGTTGTTTATGTAAGATATTCGATTTTAACAATTCAAGAAATATCTGTAAAATTACAATATATATTGGCAAAACCTTTTATTGTAATTTTTGTGAAAATATTGTTTTGTTTTTGCACACATTTTTTGGTTTCTGTTTGGGAGTTGTTGCTGTAGTCATTAGACCCTGTTTAAAGGGATTTTTTAACAGGGTATGCTTTAATAAGTAAATATAGCACTAAAGGATTAGAAGCTAATGGTGCCATCCATGAACCTAGGATTCCCCAGCAGTGCCTATTACATAAAAATATTTATATTTTTACACCCCTCTGGGAATAGGGTCATGATTTAATGGCATTAAATATTGACAACCGTGAGCTAGTTCTACTGAGCCCCGGAGGTGACGTAAGCGTCTTTTTTTATAAATCACACATGTGACTTATAAGTCGCACTTTAGTATGTCTCTTGCTCGAGCTGATTAACTCGAGATACTTGAGATAGTTGCAGTGAAATAAAGCACAAAAAGCTGACAAATGTAATGCATTTCCTTTAGTTCCACTAATTACTTATTATCGTTGCCACCTTCTTTCAATTGTTAGAAAAAGTATTTTAAATTTGATCAAATTTTCTTTGACTTTGATCATTTGTATTGAGTTGCAGGTGCCTACAATTAACAGAATGACCTAGATAGAAGAATATGCTCCTCCATTGTCCTGAGAGGTACCCAAATGTATATTGCTCAATTACCGTTTGGGTATGACCTGGCCGACATTCTTCTTTATGCAGTTGACTTTGCGGTGTTGGACTCCCACGGCACAAGTGGTGCTTTTGTTCCCAAAGCTGCTATCGTTGAGATTCATGGAGTCCTCCTCAATGCAAGGGCCCCATGCTGAGGCCTCCCAGTAGAACACTATGCACGGATGGCTATTACAGGACCTCCACTCTTCCAAGGCAGGGGCTGCAGGACAATCTTCACCTCCTGGTCAACAACAAACATCAAAGAGCACATCATCAAATGACTCTGTACAGACAGGTATGTATCATTCTGCATCTTAAACACATGCCATTCAAATCCTCCCAGTTCATGTGAGAAGCAAATAATCAAAATGTTGGTCAAGAAGCAATGACTAGATTAGTTTTTGCTGTGTTTGCAGTAAGTCAACCTTCTAGTTTGAAAACAAATTCCATGCACTTTAAAATTGGACATAAGTGTTTTCCTGTAAATCATATATCATTGATCTACTGTATTTTGAATATGTGTGAAAGATTTTAAAGGAACGGGCTAGGCAAAGTTGAAAATGTGGAAGTGTACAGAGTTTCCCCCCGCTGTTTTTCTTTGCATTATACCCTCTATACAAGTTTTCAGTTTGCCATGGTATGTCCTTGAACACAGCATGACTTTGAAACTGACGCTGAGTTTGGACAAGTATTGCTGTGACTTCGTCTTCCACTAAGTGTTTCAGAATATGGTTTAATAAATGAGGTGACAAGATGGCAGATAATTAATGATGGGTGTCTAATGACACAGTTCTTTGGGATTTTTTCCACACATGTACAAATGAGTGTGTGTGAATATGCACAAACACACACACACATACACACACACACACACACACACACACACACACATGCACTGTCCATCTCACAGTAAGTATGTGCTGATATTAATATTTAAGCACTGTGTGCTTAACAACATACGTTCATAGAGTGCACGGTCTAGCTAGTTGGAACATAATATATCAGAAAATAAGTTGAATACAGCAGAAAATAAGTTATGTTAATTGGTTCTCTTGGTGTCTGTGTGTAAGATATTTTGCCTCTTGTGTAAAATGTTTTAAAGAAGAATATGCGTTGAACAGGCCATCCATCCCCTGACTACATATTTAGGCTACACACAAACAGCTCTGAGGAATTGGTGTTAGTCATTACATGGTGTGACCATCAAATCTACATGCATGCCCAAGCTCACGCACAGAAATGATAAGCCACACACAGTCACTCCGCCCAGCAAGATGTCACCAGCAAAACAACGATGAACGGCACTTGGTGAGATTTAGTTTATCAACTGGTATACCACATATACACTCTGTTACAGGGATTAATTGGCTTTGAATAGCTGCCAAGGATCTTCTGTCTGAGTGCAAAACAAAACACCGCAGTGCTCCACATCATGTGAAAGAGAGTCTTAGCTGGAAAAAAGACTTCATTAATATTGAAAGGTACCAACACACTTTGGAAGTTCATCTTATGATGTCTATGAACGACTCACACATCTTTGAAAACAGCAGAAAAATAATTGCATTGTTCCTTTTATTGTAGCCATGTCATATACAACGTAAATGTACCTTCCCCAGCATGAGCCAACACTGTGCGGGTTCGACTCTGTCTGCCTTCTGAATTCTTGTTTGCACAGGAATGGGAGCAGGTAGACCAGGCAGACCAGGTCCCGACCACACAGTCGCCGGGGCAGGCCACCTGGCAGGCCACTGCTGTGGGGGGAGGATCATCCAGACACTGCTCACTGGGAACTCCCTTGCCTAGTGGGATAAGAAACAAGGTGACTTGTTAAACTAGGTTGGACAGTACACCTAATAAAGTACAATGTTTCTCTGAACTCCTTAGAGCTTGGACCAGCCCCATTCATGGAATACTGCTCAGAGCAGAATATTACAGCGAAGCAAGAGGATTTTCCATTATTCTTAGAAATTAGATTTGGATAATTTTAGTTATTGCTGGTGTAACTGAATCATGATATCTTATGTATAAATGAATCCATACAAACAAAACACTTTTCTGTTTAAATTTGATGTTAGTTGAAAAATGTTCACATTAATGGCATTTGTTGTACATGAAACTCAATTCGCATGATGAAATGTTTTTTTATGGTATCTTACAGAACACATATTTTAGCGGTTCTTTGATCATCAGACGAGAGACATGTCTCTCCTCCCTCGCTGAAAACTCCACAGCAAACGTAGCCAGATACACATTCAAAGTGCATTTGAATTTGAATACTAGGTTATCTTCCGGATGTCAAGTTGCTGTTCCAATTATATTTTAGCTTGTTTTAAAGCTATCCTTCAACATTTATCTCTCCAGTCTTCAGTTAAGCAAAAAAATCTTAGTTTTACATATTTTACGAGGCTACATTTTCCACTACATTATTGTAGCTGGATCCTTACGTGAAAGAAATTAAAAAATATAGACATCAAATAGCATACATACATTTTGGTTATTGAGAGAAGATGTGATTTTAGGAATGGCTTTTCAAAGCTTTTTATATCTGTCCAAGTCGTATTAAGATCCTAGTTCTAATTTAATGTTTGTTTTTCTAATTTGATGTGAACAAATTGACTTTCAATGCTACTTAAAGGGACCTGTTCTGATATGTATTCTTCCCTTTTTTTTGAAACCAGACATTTTCAACACCACAGAAGGCAAACAACGTCTGGTCTCTCTGCTGTAGCGTGACAAATCAATTTAAAAGACAAGGATATTGTCAGTATTTCAAAAGCATGCCAGTAGCATGAAAAAGACTTTTCAGATCCGACTTTTCAGAGCCGTGCTCTCAGAAGGAAGGTGTCATTATTTCACCTAAACTCTGTCACTCCATCTCCGACGCAGGTTCAACAATAACAACCCCGGGGCGGAGTTGGTATCACTTGGTCTTATTTCTTTTCTCTAGAATATACCTCATGTCAAGAGGGCAAGGATGAGAGCGACGGCATAGCACCTCGTCAGATGGATCTGAGGAGCTCCCTTAGGGACATGTTCAACCTTCCACCCAGTAAGTTTGGAGCTGCGGCATTCTGCTGCCACCAAATTGGGGGAGTGTATAGAGCGGGTCCTTGGTTGAAAAGCACCGTGGGGCATCACGTGGCACACTCTTTCATGATTTGGAAGGTAAGTGGGGTGAGGTGGAGGGCCCTCAAGTCGAAAGTTAACAAATGAACAAGAGAACATCCCAAAATGAACAAATGGGGGGGGGAAAGGAAAAACACTCAAAGCAGCCTCCCTCCTTTCATTCTCCCTCAGGTTTTGATGAAAGACTTAAATAGAAGTGGTGCTTCATCCTATTGATATCACAAACACTATGAGGACTGAATAAAACAATGATGCTCAGACGTACTGCTGAACTCTCCGCTGCATATTTGTGTGGAAAACATAGCAAACGCCTTGTGCACTGTACACAACTGCGTTAGATGGAGGACAAAACTGCGTTTGCTGGCAGTGCTGGGTCGATGACGTGTTTACAGCTTGGTAACCACATAATGACATTTATTTTCAATTACGTTCATTCTTTGTTTTTTGGAATTTCAAATGATCTTTAAAAAGGTCTTTGACGATTCCTTTTATGATCCCTTAAGCTTATCGCACGGCTATTCAGCTATATCCAGACGTCTTATGGACAGTAATGATATTTGAGCTTTGATGCATTTCCTTCTGGTTAATCAATTAACCAATCCTTATGCGTTCATGTTAAATAAATATTGCTACCTAAAATACGTGATGCATTTCGATTAGATGTAAATGACAGTTCAAGAATAATTAGTACTCATTTTTAAAAATACCCATGATGACGAGTCATTGTTTTGTGGCTATGAGATTATTTATTCATGACTACTTATTATCCATTACTTCTGAACAATTTGTACAGGAAGTATGACATTCGGCAGGGAGACTAATGTGTATGATTACACATGCTGCAAAGTTCCCACTTGAAAATGGCTGTAGCAGTTGCTTCCTTCATGACATTACAATACATTACATTACATTATGACACTGCATAATGGTTTTGAACTGAAAGTCCCATTTCAAGCTGTGTGGGACTTCATTCTCTCTGCTCAAAGAACATGTACCCACTAAGGTGAAACTAAATGCTAACCATAAAGTTTGAAATGTACAAACTATGAAAGTTAAAAAGTTGCGCTTAGATTGTTGAAATTTACCTCAGGATGATCACTTTGTGCAAACTAAAATACTTCCAGAATGTGTGTATAGGTCACCGTCCATGCAAGCACTGTTAAATTGGAACTGCACTAATAAATCCAGAGGTCAATCAAGGTTGATCATCTTAGGTTGAAGGTAGAAGTACACATTGGGTCCAAATGGGGTTTGGGTTATTATGGCAGTCAAAACCTCATGTGAAGCCGTCTCATAAACCCACCTAATACCCAAATCTTAAACGGACATTCTTGATTTGTTCACTTACTGGATCATTAGGAGAGTATTA
>JAVQJS010064264.1:0-20571 GCA_036024795.1 Galaxias rostratus | reverse complement strand
TAAACCCCCCCCCCCCCCCCCCCCTCCTCCCTCTCTCTCCCTATCAGGCAATGTTGGGGATCTTCTTCACCACCCATTCCGCAGTGCTTATCGAGGATGTGCCTTTAACGGAGGAGGATGCGAGGGGCGAGTGAGTACATCTAGTTCTCTTTCGGCTAATAGAAACGATGAAACAAGTGAGGAGGTGACCATTTTTGGTGCCATGAAGCCAGTAGTACGTGTGCATCGTGAAGCAGCAGCCATAGTAAATCAATCGTCCTTCTTTAGAACCGCTTGCTGTGAGGCACAGAACACAGAACCAAATTAATTTTTCTTTTGGGTCCAACCATCCAGCTACATTTGCGCATTGATCTCCATAAGAGAAGTAAAAATAAAAATAATTTTTATTTAGGGGCATATTGCCACATTGGTTAGCATTGTTGCCTCACATTAAGAAGGTCCTGGGTTTGATCCCCACCTGAGAGCCTTTCTGTGTGGAGTTTGCATGTTCTCCCCGTGTTATGGTGGGTTTCCTCCGGGTACTCCGGTTTCCTCCCACAGTCCAAAAACATGTAGGTTCATTGGTTACTCTAAATTGTCCACAGGTGTGAATGTGTGTGTGTGAGTTGTATGTCTATGTGTTATGCCTGCGATGGACTGGCGATCTGTCTAGGGTGTACCCCGCCTCTCGCCTAAAGTCGGTTGGGATAGACTCCGGCCCCCCGTGACCCTGCATAGGATAAGCTACCAGTAGCCTAGATCAACCCCATAAGCTAGTTTAATAATCTTTTATGTCTAACCACTTTTATTCTTTAAGCGATTTCTCGATTATGTCCCGTTGTGTCTGAGAGTAGGAAAGGTGCTGTTGGTTCTACTAGTTTCCCGCAATAGACTGTCCCTCTGGCTACTCTGAGTCACACTAGGAGAATAGCTCCAGCAATGTCTCACTCTCATGACACACACACACACACACACACACACACACACACACACACACACACACACACACACACACACACACACACACACACGTATATACTTGACACAAGGGAGGGGTGGTAAGATGGACTGTGCATGTGATCCAGTGCAACTCCACGGTCGTTTCTGTGACATGCTCTACATGTAGATCTTGGCTTCTCTATGGTTTACTTGATAATTTGCCAGGGGTATTATTCCCTATCCCACCCCAGGACTTTAAGAAAAGGAGTTGATAGGTTTGGTTGGTGACAAAATGGGTTTCGTTTTCACATTTGTGTTCATCTTTACCATTAGTTTGTGTCTTTGGTTAACGCTTCTTGTCCTACGTTTGTGCTTTTCCTGTCTCTTATGTAATGACTTTAATCTCTCGTTTTATTTATATGTGAATGCCTAATTTGCACGTCTCTCTTTCTCTCTCTCTCGCTCTCTCTCTCTCTTTCTCTCACACACAGTAGTGAGACTGCTATCAACAATGTCTACAGCCTATTTAACCAAGTGGGCTACAACTGCTTCATCGCTGCTGGCGTCTACGTGGTGGTAGGCTTCGTGTCCTTCTGCCAAATCAAGCTCAACAAGCGCGCAGAGTACCTGGTACACTAGCCCCCTCTAGTGGACGGGAGAAGACGTGCAGCAGTATCTTCACACTGAACTGGAAGAAGTATGAACTACAATCTCATACCTCGCCTGTGACTACACAGGTTTGGTGTTTCATGACTGTGTTTTGATACTTTGTGAAATGTTATATCCATAGCCCAAGCTGTACATAAGAGGCCCAGCACATTTGAGCTGACGCCAAGGTTATATCCGTTTGTGAATGTGTGTACGTGCGCGATAAATTATTTCCTAACGAAAACGACTCTTACCAAATCATTCCGTGGACAAAACGTGTCTGTTATATCACATCTATATATGAATAGAATATATGAATATATGTCTCCTCAAAAGTGGCCTTATACGATACGACATCGACGATTCCCCCAGTGCCTTTAGATACCTTTGCATTTTGAGCTCCTGTTTGTGCATAAACAGCTGTTGATGGCACCAATGTTATGACATTGAAGCAGTGCGTATGAGGAGAGGATCTCGTCCTTGGTCCAGAGGGATTGAATCTGTCAGTGCCTTGTATTTCAGCTGTAGATCCCCAGGGATTTCCCGACTCGGTGCTTTTAACAAATGGTTTTTGAAACGGCTGGGATAACTCTCCTTACACACCATGTGCCATTGTGATATATAGTTAGAATAGTCCCCCCTCAGAAAACGTTATGTCTTTCCACTTTTGTTGAGCCATAAAATGTAATAAATGTTGAAACTGAGAAGCTGGTGTGTCTTTAGTAATTTAATAACGGCACATTTTTAGTTTTAGTTTCACAGTTTTAGTTTCACAGTACACACTGACTTACATAAACATTTTTTTTACCTCGACCGACCAAATAGTTAAGGCATAATGCACACAAAACTGAACACGACTAGTCTTTCGTGATCTATTACTACACTAGAGTCCTGTTAAAAGTAACTGTACATTGTAAAAAAACAAAAGAAAAATGGAGTGCTTAATCAAGAGTTACATGAAGCTGGTATCTTTGCTAATGTGTCAGGTTGCATTTGCATTTGCTGTCACGTCTACAAGACAGTGGGGTAAATTTGGAAAGCCCTTCATAGGCCATTTCCTCTATCAGCGTCTCGTCAGATAGAGTAGACCCATTTTGAGAACGCCGCTAAACTATGCAACCGGCGCCTTGACACGCAAGTGTTGCGATGTGCAACACTTGAGACACTGCCAAGACTCAAGTGTGCGTTCAGGAAGCTAAAACGCTAATATTACGTGATATGCTATTACATCAACCTAGGTTTAAAAATAACATAAACGTGCGATACCAGCACTAAAGGTGTCCCATAAACCAAAATATGTAATTATTTATATAATCAAAATCAATTCGAAATCATCTGAGTTCATTCGTAATGGCAGAAAACAGAGCGTGTTCTATTCAAGCAGCTATCGCTCTGGGGCTGGGGATACACATGTGTGGGCTGTGGAGATCGACGACTTTCTATCGAGGCACGGTGACGTCGTGACCCCCTCTATGGGGAAACTCCATCGTGTCGTCAGCAACGACGTCACCAGAGTCTATATGGTGATGCTGTTCTCAATGCGACTGGGGAGCATGAAGAGATAGGGCAGCTCCAGGCCTTTGCTCTGGTCCAGAATGTGCTCCTCGATGTCCTTCAGGTCCAGTCGGAACCTGTCGATCACCTCCTTGGCCCGCGTCTCTGTGAAGTACTCCTCGGGGTACTGACCCAGTGGAACCTGCAGGGACAGAGGGAGGAGAGGGTGAAAAGTAAGACCGGACAAGACGGGAAAAGGCGGACGAATGACAGGATCAAAACCCAGAGATGAAAGATAAAGCCTTGAACATCTCACAAAATGAAAACATTTTAACAAAGCTTTCCTCATCATGTGGTCAGGATGAAAACGTTTGGCTCGAATATCGACACGTTCCGGAAGCGTCCTTCTAAAAACGGATTCCGTTTTGGAGAAAGAAAGAAAAAAAACTCGCCGCGTCAGGTTGCTGCCGGCCGAGGTGCCATGTGATCGCCATCTCCAAACACGATTGGCTCACGTCCGGGAGGGTGTCCATGATGGTCTGCATGCTGACGGCGTCCTTGTCGTCGGGCGGGGGTTGCCGCATGGTGCAGGGCGTGTTGGGTACCCACGCACACCAGTCGAACTGACGAGAGGGATGAGGTCAAAGTTCGGCCTGTGTGTGTGTGTGCGTGTGCGTGTGCGTGTGCGCGCGTCACAATCCCTCACTTGTCCGTTGTTTGTAGCAGCATGCTGCGCCGTGCAAATGAAGATGGCGACAGACAGCAAGGTAGTCAGTTCCTCTTTTGTGTGGAGTTCACTGGACAGCCCTGTATGAGAGAGAGAGAGAGAGAGAGAGAGAGATGGAGGGAGAGAGAGAGAGAGAGAGTGAAGGGAGAGGGAGAGAGAGGGAGAGAAAGAGAGGGGGGTGGAGGAAAAGAGAGAGAGAGACAGAGAGACACAGACATGGAGAAGGAAGGAGACGCAAAGGCCAAGATAAAGAGAGGTAGAGAGAGACACACAGAGAGGGGGAGGAGAAGACACACAGAGAGGAGGAGGAGGAGGAGGAGATGACAAGAGAAGGGTCAGTAAACATCAACAAGGTATTTCAACTCGGAGCAAAGGTCACGGCACGGAACGATCTGCCGTCACCATGACCCCCATCGGTTGGCAACGTCTCCTCACGGCCCAAAGTCCGAGGACCTCTTTCTCCTTGTACCAGAACAAAACAGGAAGTGCAACTGCGGACACTGACCGAACTTGGGGACGTCGACGAAGCCCTCCTCCACGATGTCTGTGATCCAGGCCTGTAGCTCTGGGTCCTCCTCCACCTCACGGTCGCTCTGGTAGAACACGCACACTATCCCGGAGACGAAGCTGAGCACAGGAGAGGCAAGCAAGAGGCAGACCGAGATATAAAAAGAAACAGGAACCGACGACGACCTTCGAACGTGGACGGTCAGGGCAGGGCAGGCTGCCGGTCAATCACAGGGCAAATGTAGTTCCATCTCTGGATTTCCAGATTAGGTTGCTGCGCGTGTGTGCGCGCGCGTGTGTGTGTGTGTGTGTGTGCACCTTAAGTGTGTATGGCGTCCCAGAGCAGGGGTGGCTGTGCTCTTGGCAGTGGTCGTGTGTGTGTGTGCGTGCATGTGTACCTTACTTGTCTATGGTGTGTGTGTGTGTGTGTGTGTGTGTGTGTGTGTGTGTGTGTGTGTGTGTGTGTGCGCGCGCACCTTAAGTGTGTATGACGTCCCAGAGCAGGGGTGGCTGTGCTCTTGGCAGTGGTCGTGTGTGTGTGTTTGTGTGTGCGTGTGTGTGTACCTTACTTGTCTACGGTGTGTGTGTGTGTGTGGGTGTGTGTGTGTGTGCACCCTACGTGTGTATGGCGTCCCAGAGCAGGAGGCTGTGTTCTCGATAGTGGTAGTCTCTGAGCTGCGTGCTCCCTCGGTCCACAAAGTCAAAGCGGGGCTGAAGGGAGCGGTAGGTCAGCAGCTTGTACTCCCTCTGGGCCAGGATCAAGAGACCGTCCCCCCCTGTCGACACCACCTGGATGGATGGATGGATGGAGAGATAGAGATAGAGACACACAGGGAACAAAAGAGAATAGACGTATTGTTTATCAACTGTTATCCATCAAAATACTTTGTCCCGTTTCTTCTCCGGCCTGTTGTTCTCGTAGTGCATTTTCATGGCAGGACCACGACCCCCCCCCCACACACACACACGACATTAGGTGAGTGAAATGAACACCAACCAAAACAAGAGTCAATAGAGAGAGAAAAAACTGTCATAGTAAACAGGACATTAAATCCAGGATTAAAACGTTTTGATCAGAGGGACACATGGACATTACAAGTCTTGTTGGGTTGTTTAGTTAGTTAGGTCCTGGGTTTGTTCCCCACCTGACGCAAGGGCCTTTCTGTGTGGAGTTTGCATGTTCTCCCTTTGTTAGCGTGGGTTTCCTCCTGGTTCCCGGGTTTCCTTTAACTGTTCAAAAATATGCAGGCTGATTGGTGACTCTAAATTGTCCGTAGGTGTGAATGTGTGAGTTGCTGTTTGTCCCTTTGTGTTAGCCCTGCGAAGGACCGGCAACTTGTTTTGCTTTATTTTTTGTTTACTCTTACTTTGTACTGCGTCTTTGAGTGTTTTGAAAAGCGCTTTATAAATATAATGTATTATTTATTATTATTATTACTCACTCATTCACTTTCCAAGCACTAGCGGTTTGAATGAGTTTTTCCTGGCATAATGCAGATTCCATATCCTCCTTTTTTGTCTAGGCATGTGTCCTTCAACGCCAGAGAAAGGGCTCCGTGAGCAGCGATGCGAGTGCATCCACAGATTCCAACACGTACTACGAAGACGACTTCAGCAGCACGGAGGAGGACAGTAGCCAAGGTGAGAACCCACAGGACACCACACCTATTTCAAAAGGAGCCAGTGACACTGACACATAGGTGGGGTTCTCCAATGCTAGGTACCTCAGGGGTTTCTTTACGGGGAGTTACGGTTTTGAATGCCACTTTTCAGAATTGAGCCTTTGAACGGTGGTGAACACTTCTGAGATGGTCGACCTTATATTTTAATAAAGGGAACTGCTGTTGTTCATGTCGCTTAAGCTTCAACTATATTCTTGAAATACTGATGTGTTGCTGTAATACTAGATTGTGGTCACAATGTTATCGCACAAAAATAGCGTTTTAAGAAATGTGAGATGTCCTATTGTAGACAGTGTTAAAGGAGGAGCCAAAATAAATGTTTTGTAAGATGTCGGTTTCATCCGAAATGGCCCACATTATAAGCCAACTGGAACGTTGACTTCAACAAGAGCCTGTTTCACACTATAAGGTTTCACAAAGAGTAGTTACAGCTGCCTGTACATAACTGTTCTGTTTGGTGCAGGATATCTATTGCATTTCGGGCTTATACAGTCATATGCCTTTGACTGTTTAAGGCTCTATTTTTCAAATGGAGACCTATACTGTAGGGTTGGTGGGGCACAATGGCCAAAGCAATACATGACAGGAGTACAGGGCTGCCTAGCACTTCCTGTTATTTTGGTGGGACACATTATTATTCGTCATGGATACGGTTGGACCTGTTATTATTATAGGCTGTCTTGGGCGGGATTGGAAGGTTCAGTTGGTATTTACAATGTACACTGCCAGAAGTTTAAGGTTTGGCCTAAGAAAGTGCATCTTTATTTTCAGAATTACTGTCTAATCCCATTTAGATGGGCAGGGTCGTTTGTGTAAGAGTTAAAGACCTTTGGGTCAATTCTACTTGTAATGTGAAAGTTTAATAAGATGCCATTCTATTTAACTCAGAGAAACCTAACAAGGAAACGTAACATTGTGTTTAACAGTGTTTTCTGCACTTCAAATATTAAACTCGCTTAGGCGTCAGACTAAAACAATCCATTAGTGTGGTTTAAGTTGATAAATGTATTAATTCAACCGATATAAGTGTTACCCTTGACAACTTACTACAATCTTTCTGCGCAGACCAACTCAACTGATCACATTACATCACCTGTTTATTAACGGCCAACCAGGTCTCAAAGTCAGGAAAGCTTTCGCAGAAGTCTGAATACGTGTGTGTGTGTTTCTTTGGTTATTTGGTGACTCAATGCAGGGCTGTGTTTGTGTTTGACATGAGATAGTGTCAGGGCTGAGTCGTGTCACGGATGTTTTGAGACAGTTCTGGTGCGCTGGCTGTAGAATCAACAGAGTCAGGCCAGTAGAGAGAGTGGAAACAGGTTAGTAGCTCACAGTGTAGTTAAGGCCACAATTTCACCAGAACACAAAAACTAACCCATTCTATCACGCGGGCACTCACACTAACCAACTGTTCTCACATTCCCTTTCACATTGTACATCAGTTTAGTGACAGTGTCTGTTATTTCAGCAGAGAGAAGACAGGAGAGGACAATGGCAGCATGTGTCTCAGGTCAGCAGTTTTATGTCATTAGGTCTAAGTGCTGAGGTTCTCATCATTGATTAAGGTAGGTTCACAAAAGAAGTACACATTTGAATCGCTAGGACTGAGGTGCAGGGCAGGCCTAACAAGGCCTGTCGTCCATACCTGCGCAATTGTGCTGCAGCGATAAGAAAGTCGGTATGTAGACTGACCCTTAAAGGTCTTCCTTGAATAAGATTATGATCTTAAATTGTTTATATTTTCATTTTTGTAATTTAGTAGATGCTTTCATTCAAAGCGTCTTACAATAAGATTATAGGGACAATCCTCCTGCAGCAATTTAATAATAATTAATTTAGTTTTGGGGGGTAAGGAGAGGCAGGCTGGTCCTAGACTGAGACAGAAGATGGTCTGTTGGGTGTGATCAGACCTTTGAGGTAAGAGGAGGGGATTGCCGTGAGCACTTGATGATCAGTAAAAGGTTTTTAAATCGAATTCTGTAGAGGGGAGCCAGTGAAAAACAGTGTTTCCTTTTTAGGCTTTGCTTGCTGGTTGTAAGTCTTGTCCAAGCACACTATTTTCTTGAATGTTATGTGTCCAATCTGAGGATGATTTAATTCACGTACATGTGATGCAGGCTCTTCATCATGAAACGAAAGTCATGCCACCAAACTGTAGGTGGTTTGGAAGAGTGTAAAACTGCAACAAGCACAATGTTGTATGATGCTGTTTGCCAAACCAAATGCCATAGACTGTCCCTATCACCTGGTCTTTACAGCTTTTGGAAATGTTTTGGTGTACAATGTTCTATTCATTGCAATAGTTCCAAATATGAAAGAATTTGAAAATGTGTTTTTTAGTTTTATGCAACACTGGACACTATTCTAACCAATTTGGTCATTTAAATTGTTAAATCTAAGCCGTACATTAGCGATTTGGGGGTTTTCAGCCAATTGTACAACCTGTTATTGGACAACCTTGCATTATAACACTTTTCAGAGTTCACGATTTAAAGGACAGTGTTCAGACTTCTTGGCGTTAGTTACTTGGGTTTTCTTGAAAAGAAATTGCCCCACATTTATTTTTAACATCTGAAGCTACCCTTGATTGACAGTCTACAATAGAATGCTAAAGCTGTGGAGACACACAGGTGGATTTCGTTTGTCTGCCTTTCTCCACATCGCTTTGGCTGTGTGCAAATCGGCTCAATTGATTTAGTCAACATCAAAAAGTAATTGGACAGTGAGTCACTCACCTTGTGAGTTATACTATTAATATAATACAAAATACAAGTGACCTTTGTCTAAAAACGTTTCCATGTTGCATAATTACTTCTGTCTTTTCAGACGATGACAGTGAACCAATCTTGGGCCTTTGGTTTGAAGAGACGATATCGCCAAGCAAAGACAAGGTGGCACCTCCACCCCCTCCCCCACCGCCACCCCTGGACACGTCCCCCAGGCTAAAGAGTCCTAGCAAGCAGAATCCAAATGAGAATGGCAACATTCTGGCTGGCCGCAAAGACCCGGAGCTGGTGAGACCACTACTTTGTAGGAAACGGTAGAATTAGTAACGTTCAGAACAGAGCCATGTTAAAAAAACAAAACAAATGTATTGACAAGAATGTAATTGTTACACGTTTTGGGGGGATTTTTATACATTTGGAGAAAGCGTTTGCTTGTATTAAAAAGACCATTGCGATTGTGAAAGCCTTCACCGTTTCTTTACGAGATATGCCTCTAAACTCTGATTTTCAGTTTCTTGGTCTGGCGTCCAGCATTCTAAACTTCATCACCTCATCCATGCTGAAGTCCAGGAACAACTTCATCCGCAACTACCTGAGTGTGTCCCTGACCGAGCCACACATGGCCACGCTGGCTAGCATCATCAAAGACGTGGACAAAGATGTCAAAGGTCAGGACCCTAATCCATTCACAAATGTATTATTGTTTTACGTATCTCAAGAAAAGCTTTTTTTTTCTTTTTGTTTTGCATAATGTGTTTTATTGAACCGGAAGGACAAGAATCTAACACACCCTCAATCATTTGGTCTCTCCCTCTTTAAAATTGAACTCTGCACCCAAAAGCCTTATTGCATATTAAAGCTAATGTGTTTGGACATGGCTGGATCCTAGAGGTTGATCATCTTCATAATTTAGTGCAGAGAGTTTGACGTGTAAAGTGTTAAATGGAACCATTACAGTGATTCAGCGGCCAAACTGTTTCAACCCTACATTTAAAAATGTGCTGATGTGGTGCATTGCCCTTCAGCTCGTCAAAGATACACTGCTCAGCTAATTACTTAGTCTCCCAACCAAGCCATTCTTTTCCTAAATTCCTCATTGTGCATTGTAAGTGCAGTAAAGTTAAAACAAATGTGCTTAGCTACACGTTGAATAAAAGTTATTATGAATGATTATCTTTCGTCATAAATGCTTTTTATTATCATAACTACTGGTATTCTTAACTCGGCTCCAATCGTGCTGTTAAAATGCGTGTAGAAATTGTCAGTTTTGGTCTGGCGGTTGCGATGCTGTTATCAAATTACATTTCTCAAACTGGTCTCGGTGGATAGATAAATAAACAATGATAAAGTTGCTGCCTGTATACAATCAATGTTAAAGGATGAGGGCTGTTGTTCTCAATGAGTGGTTTCGTCACTTCCTGCTTCTTACAGGTTCCTCAGATGAAGAGTTCTCATTAGCCTTGTATCACTTCAACCACACCTTGGTGACATCAGACCTGCCCTCCCCAGCACTACAGGTGAGAGTGTTCACCACTACCCCACCAACTACTAACACTGGATTAGAATCATTTTATGGAGTTTATGGAGTGTGCAACATCATAAAGAATGAATGGGACGGCATGTCTTCTGCTAATTGCGATTATTCGGTTTTTGGAAACAGAAATCAAATCACAAAGATGTAGAAACCACACCATGAAGTGCCACATTCACTCTCACAAGAAAATTGGAGTGTTTTTTTTTATTATTAACGAGCATTAATTTAGGTATATAATCTAATCTAAGGTTAATTTCCTGTCTCGCAGAGCATTCTTCTTCAGCAGTTGGGCATTGCCCCTTTCTCTGAAGGCCCATGGCCTCTCTACATTCACCCCCAGTCTCTGTCTGTGCTATCCCGGCTGCTGCTCATCTGGCAGCACAAGGCCAGCCTGCAAGGAGAGCCAGATGTTCCTGAGTGCATGAAAGTCTGGGAGAGGTAATGTAGGGCGGCCTGGCACGCCCGCAGAGCAAACCGCACCACTATGTTTACATTCATGGTGTGATGATGATGATGCTAGCCATTTCTGTTCGGACCGTGTTGACCCTTCACTAGTGTGTGTGTGTGTGTGTGTGTGTGTAACCTCTCCCCCTGGGCACCCTCGTAGGTTTCTGGGGACTCTCAAGCAGCACACCATCCAGGGCTCGGTGTGTGGGGAGGAGGAGCTGAACGTGGAGCACCTCCAGCTCCTGCTGCTCCTCTTCCACAACCTGTCGGAGCGTGGCCGGCGCTCCATCCTCACCCTGGTCACCCAGGCCATCGTGGAGGTGGCGCAGAACAGGGACTCGCAGATGAAGACCGTGCCCCTCAACCTAGCTCGCCTGCTGCTGGTCTTTGACTATCTGCTTCATCAGTACTCAAAAACTCCCTTGTACTTATTTGAGCAGGTTAGATGTTTTATTATTGATTTTTTTCTATTGAAAGCATCAACCTAATAATGCATGATGGAGTTCTATTGTTGCTTGGGTTTTGACTTAATTAAACGTCTTTTAGTCTTGGCTGTTCCTCAGGTGACGCTGTTTCTTTGTTTTGTTTTTTTCGCAGGTGCAGTACAACCTCCTCTCCCCTCCCTCCCCCGGTGGAGGCACAGGGCAGGACGGGGGCAAGCGGGCCGCCCCACTCTACTACGGGTTCAAAGAGGTGGAGGAGAACTGGTCCAAGCACTGCTCTGCAGGTACGAGTGCACACGCTCATCTGATGTAGGCACCTGTGTTACGGACCATTCAACATCTGTATCTACCTGGTGTTCTGTGTGGACCATTCAACATCTGTACACAACTGGTATTCTGTGTGGACCATTCCACATCTGTACCTAACTGGTGTTCTTTTGGACTTCCCTCTAGATTCCAGCAATCAGCCCAAATTTTATTGCCTCTTGTCTCCTGAGGCATCTGAAGATGATCGAAGCAAACTTGACAGCAAGGTGAAGCGCTTGTTTATTTATTGTTGTTGTTGTTGTTGTTTTTTTATCACAAATGTATTCATTTTCCCATAAGCAGTTATACTTTCTGTGCATTTACCACAATAATAGCATACTGTTATACCCAATAGGGACTTTCCTAGCGAGACACAAGGACAAACTATTGTAAAAAGTGAATGTAAAAAGGTTTACATTGTTGGTTTGATGAAGCCGGATTAAAGGCTGACGGAGTCTGTCAAACTCTGTTCTAGTTTCCTGTTTTGAGGCCTGGTGACTCAGTCAGTTCCTCTCTACCTTCTCCAGGTGTTTCAGAAACTCTTCAGTGGGCCAGTGAAATACGATGAGCTCTACTCGTGGATGGTCTCCCTCCTAACAGCTGGCTCTCAGTTTGACACAACCAGGAGACAGGAGAACAAAGCCATCACCCCCTCGGTAACCTCCACCAACCCCCTGGACACTCCCAAATCCACCGCATTCAAATGGGTTTCTTACGGCTGCAGTGATTTTTGTGTCTGTGTTGATAAAAAAAGATGGACGATAAGTTCTTTTTCGGCTAGCTAATTGTCCATCCTCCTGTTCTATGTCATAAAGCTGTGGTGGTTCATTTTCTTCTGCTGTTGTCTGCGTGTCCCAGGAGGCCTGCTAGCTAATTGTCCATCCTCCTGTTCTACGTCATAAAGCTGTGGTGGTTCATTTTCTTCTTCTGTTGTCTGCGTGTCCCAGGAGGCCTGCTCGCTCCAGTACTACTTCCTGGTGCTGTGGAGGATCCTGGGGGTCCTGCCGCCCTCCAGGACCTACCTGGAGCAGCTGAACGCGGGCAGCAGTGAGCACTGCCAGAGCGACATCCTCCACACGCTGCGCTGGTCCTCACGGCTCACCATCCCCTCCTACGTGACCTGGGTCAAGGTCAGTTTCCATAGAGACAGACGGCCGGAAGTCTCTAGGTCGTGTTCCTCTCTCCGTTCCACTGACCTGTTTGATTCTTGCCGTACCGTTTCCCCGGATGGATTGGTTTTTTAAACCGATGTGAAACTGTGTTAACCACGACAGGAGCACTTGGTAAAGCAAGGGATGAAAGCAGACCAGGCGGCCTCACTGGCCGAGGTCACAGCCTCCAAGTGCAGCAGTGTGAAGTACGATGTGAAGCTGGCGGAGGAATACATGGCTAGACAGGTACCGATGTCTGTGCTATCAGGACCAATGCAAATATTATTCTGTGAAAATGATAAATCATGACGTATTTGTTGTTCAAAGGGTGTGTGCAGGCTTTGTGTAGCATCGTGTTAACCTGAAGACGTGATCGAAATGGAGGACTGAGCTCACTCATTTCTTCTCTGGTGCAGATTTCCTCTTTTTCGTGTTTGGATCCAAACTCCCTGCTAGCACTCCACCAGGTGCCGTCCCTGCAGGACATCTACACCCTGGACGCGGTCCTGTCCAAAGTGCAAGTCTCCCTTGACGAGCATCTCTCCAAGATCGCTGTTGAGACGGACGCTCAGAAGACCTCGGAGACCACCAAGAACCTGCTGCCTGCGACCTTACAGCTCATTGACATCTACACGGCTTTCACAAGGTTCCGGACTCTTATCTTATCTTGCTTATCCTGCCTTGCACTGTGTTTTGCTTTAATCTCCAGCGTCAGCTTTCAATGCTTTTAGAAGCTTTGTTTGTTAAGGAACTGATTAATGGGCGTTGTTAACAGCAAACCTTTGAGAAGTTAAGGGGGTGTTTATAGTCTATAGGGTCATTGATGGGAATGTATAGTATTGAGAGGTTAACGGTGTGTATAGAGTCAATAGGGTTATTGATGGGGATGTATAGTATTGAGAGGTTAACGGTGTGTTTAGAGTCAATAGGGTTATTGATGGGGATGTATGGTCTATAGGGTTATTGATGGGGACCTATAGTATTGAGAGGTTAACGGTTTGTTTATAGGATTATTAATGGGGATCTATAGTCTACAGGGATATTTATGGGGATCTATAGTCTATAGGGTTATTGATGGGGATGTATTGTATTGAGAGGTTAACTGTGTGTTTCGAGTCTATAGGGTTATTGATAGGGATGTATAGTCTATAGGGTTATTGATGGGGATCTATAGTCTATAGGGTTATTGAAGGGGATGTATAGTCTATAGGGTTATTGAAGGGGGTGTATAGTATTGAGAAGGTAACTGTGTGTTCGGGGCCCAGGTCCTACCTCCTCATGAGCCTCCCGGACGAGGAGGAGAACAAGCTGACGGAGGCTAAGCTCCATGGTTACGCGGCGGTGCTGTCCATCGGCTCGGTGCGCTGCAAAACCAACACGCTGGGTACGCACTGACTGTTCCACACTTGTCACAATAGATAGTATATGTTGCTGTTTGTTTTCTACAAAAAAAAAGTTACTTTGAAGCTGATATCACATCAGAAGATTATCACATCATCAAAATCACACAATGCCCCCATCTCAACATGCAGCAGTGCAGATTAACACAGATTGGTGTTTTAGTCTTGTGCTTGTGTACCGCGGAGGTTTTAATGGGAGGTGTCGTCTGACTCCACAGCCAGCAGCCTCATGCAGAGCCTACCCTCAGCCGTGCAGACGCTGTGTGAGACCTGGAACAACATCCACACCACTGAGTTCCCCAACGTCGGCTCATGGGTACGGTGGGGGGTCTCCTATGGGGTCATTGATGGGGATGTATAGGGTCATAATGGGGATCTATAGGGTCATTGATGGAGATCTATAGTCTCCTATAGGGTCATTGATGGAGATCTATAGTCTCCTATCGGGGCATTGGTGGGGATCTATAGTCTCCAATAGGGTCATTGATGGGGATCTATAGTCTATAGAGTTATTGATGGGGATCTATTGTCTCCTTTAGGGTTATTGATGGGGATCTATAGTCTCCTATAGGGTTATTGATGGGGATCTATAGTCTCCTATAGGGTTATTGATGGGGATCTATAGTCTCCTATAGGGTCGATGATGGGGATCTATAGTCTCCTATAGGGTCATTGATGGGGATCTATAGTCTCCTATAGGGTCATTGATGGGGATCTATAGTCTCCTATAGGGTCATTGAAGGGGATCTATAGTCTCCTATAGGGTTATTGATGGGGATCTATAGGGTTATTGATGGGGAACTATAGTCTCCTATAGAGTTATTGAAGGGGGTCTATAGCTTAATTTATGGGTATCTATAGGGTTATGTATGGGGATCTACAGGGTTATTCATGGAGTCTATAGGGTTTTTGATGGTGATCTATAGTCTCCTACAGGGTTAATGGATGTGTTGTCTTTGTGGGGTCTTAATGGCTGTGTTGTCTCTATGGGATCATTAATGGCTGTGTTGTCTCTATGGGGTCATTAATGGCTGTGTTGTCTCCTCTTCAGCGGAATGCCTTCGCTAACGACACCATCCCAGCAGAGAGCTACATCAGTGCCATCCAGGCAGCCCACCTGGGAACTCTGTGCTGCCAGTCTCTGCCCCTGGCCTCCTCCCTCAAGCACCTGCTGCTGTCTCTAGTGCGCCTCACAGGGGACCTCATTGTGTAAGACACCTCTCTCACCTCCCTCCTTTCCCTCTCTGCTCCTTTGTCCAGCTAATGTAGGACATCGCTGACCTGGGCCCGACCTTCTTTTATGCTCTGTAAAGCAACATAAGATGTATGCAGCTGACCGATGTGAGCTGTTTGTGTTTGTCCAATCAGCACGGAGGACCTGAGTCCCAACCAGGTGGTGCACTCTCTGCTGCCCCTGCTGTTGGAGAGCAGTACTGAGAGTGTGGCGGAGATCAGTAGCACCTCGCTGGAGCGCATCCTGGGCCCGGCGGAGTCCGACGCCTTCCTGGCCCGGATCTACGAGAGGCTGGTGACCGGCTGCTACAACATCATCGCTAACCACTCCGACCCACAGAGGTACTGGCCGCGTTTAGCGACCCAAACTCCAGAGACCGCTCACTTTCAACGTCACGCGATGCCAGTTTGCCCCACGTCCCCTCACCAGACATCTTAAAAAACATGAGAAGCTAGTTTTCAGGAACCTAGCCTGTGTTATGAACCCAGAAGCCCAGGTGAGATGTTTTGTGGAGTGCCACCAGTGAGCTGTGTGTGTGTGTGTGTGTGTGTGTGTGTGTGTGTGTGTGTGTATGTGTGTGTGTGTGTGTGTGTGTGTGTGCGTGTGCGTGTGCATCCTGCAGTGGTCTGGACGAGGCTCTGCTGGAGGAGTGTCTGCAGTACATGGAGAAACAGCTCGAGAGTGACCCGGCACGCAAAGCCATGGAGGACTTCTTCTCTTTCAGGTAACGACTGACTTTTCACTCCCAACAGGAATTAAAAAACAGGTTTTAACAGAAAAGTGTCTTACCTGGGGGGGGTTGTTTTGTTTTTATCAGCCTTTTTTTTTTTTTTTCACAGCGGAGAACTTGTCCAAATCATGATGGCAACTGCAAATGAAAACTTGTCGGCGAAGTTTTGCAACAGGGTGTTGAAATTCTTCACCAAACTGTTCCAGCTAAGTACGTCTGGAGAAATGTGTTGGTTTTGTCCTCTCAACTGTTCCCTGTCAACAATTCAAACAACAATGATTTAGATTACAATCACGTCAACCAGAGATATTAGAGCATTTCATTTACAGCAGGATCATATCAGACCTTGGTGGTTACAAACTGCTTTATTATGAATATATCACACAGTGTTGCATGATTTGTCGCAGTTGTATTAAATCCAAACCACTGTCAGTAGTTAAAATGTCACAAGTCAGATGTTTGAAATCGTAACTGCATGGACTTGCAGGTAGCATTATGGTCTATGGCTGTTTCATATATAGATTATATATCTGTGGCCATAAGGGGCATTCTGTATCCACAGCTGTCTAGCCGGTCTGTTTACCCACTGCTCTGCTTAGCATTGTTCTAGCATCCTGACCCGTGTGTGTCTCTGACTTCCAGCGGAGAAAAGCTCCAACCCCAGCCTGCTGTGTCTGTGTGGTTCCCTGGCCCAGCTGGCCTGTGTGGAGCCCTCTCGTCTCCAGGCCTGGCTGACCCGCATGACGGCCACGCCCCCTAAGGACTCTGAGCAGGTGGAGGTGGTCCAGGAGAACCGGCAGCTCCTCCAGGTGCTCACCACGCACATCGTCCGCGACAACAGCCAGGTTGGCGAGGGCGTGTGCACCGTGCTGCTCAGCACGCTCATCCCCATGGCAACGGAGATGCTGGTGAGCGGAGACGGGACGGGCTTCCCGGAGCTGATGCTGATCATGGCGACGCTGGCCAGCGCGGGCCAGGGGGCGGGACACCTGCAGCTCCACAGGGCAGCTATCGATTGGCTGACCCGATGGTGAGCCACGCCCTCTAAGATCACACAGGCTCATCCACAAAACGTCGTCTAGTTTCCATCAGTAATAATCTCCTCTTTGGTTCTTTTTATGCAGCAAAAAGTACCTGACCCAAAAGAATGTTGTTGAGAAAGTGAGCACAAACATATCTCATGGAAAAGTAAGTTTTTTTTATTTTTTTTATCGTAACACACCAGATATATAGCTTGTTTTAAATCACCAGATATATAACTTGTTTTAAATCACCAGATATATAACTTGTATGAATCACCAGATATATAGCTTGTTTTAAATCACCAGATATGTAACTTGTGTGAATCACCAGATGTGTAGCTTGTTATTAATCACAGTCTGAAATAGCGCACTCTGCGTGTTATTAAATGAATGATTATTATCCCTCCCCTCCCGTCTCAGCATGCCAGCATGCTGGAGTGTTCCTGTCACATCATCTCCTACCTGGCGGATGTGATGAACGCCCTGAGGAAGAGCAGTGGGCAGGGCTGTGCCGCTCTGCTCATGGAGGGGGAGGAGAAGGCCATGGAGGTGGACTCTGACTGGGTGGAGGAGCTGGCTGTGGAGGAGGACGACTCCCAGGCAGAAGACTCTGTAAGACACTACCCAGAGCCACCCCAGAAGAAGCCATAGGGGACAGGAAACAGCCATAGGCTAGACTGTGCATTGTTCAGACCCAAGGGGGATCCACGTCATATCTATTTGTTAAGAGTTAATAGCACACCATTTGTGATAGCATCTTGGTAAGGAACCTTAAATGAAGGGGAGGAAAATATTTCTGATATTTTTATCTTTGATTTACTTTTAGGATGAAGATTCCCTTTGCAATAAACTTTGCACCTTCACCATCACTCAGAAGGAGTTCATGAACCAGCACTGGTAAAACAGCAGCTTCCTCTCTAAGACGGGTTACGTTAGAATCCTCTAAGATGTCCACCACAGTGTCAAAACCTAAAGTTTAAATAACCGCAGTACATTTCTCAGTGGGATTGTGTTGTGTTAACGGCTCTCCTCCCCTGACCCCTGTCATAGCAACGTTCCCCTTGCATGTCCGCCGCTCCGTGTGCTCTGTGTTCAGTAACAGCTGACATCCGCACGCCTCTTCTCCTCCTCCTCTTCCTCACTGCGCCTCCTTCTTCCTCCAGGTACCACTGTCACACCTGTAAGATGGTGGATGGGGTAGGTGTGTGCACAGTGTGTGCCAAGGTCTGTCACAAAGACCATGAGATCTCCTATGCCAAATATGGCTCTTTCTTCTGTGACTGCGGTGCCAAGGAGGATGGCAGCTGCCAGGTGAGACCGAATACATCAGGTCATCATGGAAAGAGAACGACTGCGGTAACTTTGGTTTGCTAATCATTCCCCCCATTGACTCCCATTCATTACGAGTTGGTTAGGGCGCTAGCTAGCCTGTTCACCCCGAGCCACAAGCAGATTTCCTTTGTTGACTGAAGTTGTAGTGAAGCAGACAGTGTGGGCAGGAGAAACACACGTCGACTGTGTGACTGTTTCTACGGTTGGCAAGCGTACACGTCCGTTTCCGGGTGTGCGTGATTGACGGGTTAATTTGTGTGGTTTTCCAGCACTCTTTGTATAGCTATGTCAGATTGGTCTATTGCTCTGTTATTGAATGCATGTGTCAGATATATTAGTCCATCTACATCGGTCCTGGAAAAGGATCTTTAGTTGCTAGTATTACTGTGGCTTTGAGTGTGGGAAATTACTTTGTTCTAGCCAACAACTTAGCATACGTAGAAACAGTTGAAACTTTAAGACCAAGCTGCCTGATAAAGTCAATTTGACCTTCTTTTAATGATTGCCAACTAGTATTGGTCAAAGATTGAACTCTCAAACAGCAACAGATTGTTTATGGGTCTTTTCATAAGATCATATTAATCACTAGCCAAATGCCTCAAGCTGTTCCATGAAAAATAGTCAGTTATTAGTAAGCTATTACACTGAGAGGCTGACAATATTTTCAAGCCAATGCTTGTTTTGGGTTTGGTGGTCCAACCAACACTGGTCATCTGTGTATATGTAGTACTGGGAATAAGGGATGCCGTTTTCACAGACCTGTGTGTGTGTGTGTGTGTGTGTGTGTGTGTGTGTGTGTGCGCGTGCGCGTGCGCGTGCGTGCGCCTGTATGTGTGTGCGTGCGCCTGTGTGTGTGTGCGTGTGTGTGACAGGCCCTGGTGAAACGCAGTCCCAGCAGTGGCATGGGCTCCACCCTGAAGGACTCGTCTGCCTTCCAGAGCGAGCTGCGCATGCCGGAGAGCGCCGTGCGGCACCAGAGCGCCGGGCCCTCGGACAAAGGCAAGGTGACCATCTGTGACAGCCGGGTCGGAGACGAGGACCGGCCCAAGAAGAGCAGTGTGTGTAAGAGCATAGAGGGCTGCCAGGAGGAGCTGCTGGCTCAGGTGGTAAGGTCAACGCTTACCAGACACACACACAGCACCGCTCAAAGAAACTATTCATCCCCTTATCGATTTTGTTTTTACAACTACCAGAATTGAGAAATATTACATTGTATGTTATATATTCTTCTTTTATTTTGTGATGTGCTTACGTGTTTCGTCTCCCCTTCTTCTTTTTGTTCTCCAGTCGGGTTCCTCCACGGCCGCGTTGGTGCTGGAGATGCTCAGCTTCCTCATGGACGCCATCCAGACCAACTTCCAGCAGGCCTCGGCTGTGGGCAGCAGCGGCCGGGCCCAGCAGGCTCTGAACGAGCTGCACACCCAGGACAAGAACATGGACATGACCGACCAACTCATGGTATGGTGGTCTACGCTTTCAGAGACGGTCTCATATTAGTTACATGTGTTTATAAATACAGGGTCTCCAGAGGAGATTGACTAATATTGATGTGACGGTGATTATTTATGTATAGATAGATGCTAACGTTCTCTGTTAGTGAACAGACAAGACTGACCTGCTGTGTTGTAGTGGACTGGACAGACAGACAGACTGACATGTTGTGTTTTAATGGACAGACAGACAGACAGATAGACTGACCCGCCGTGTGCTTCTCAGGTGCCCACGCTGGGCTCCCAGGAGGGAGCGTTCGAGAACGTGAGGATGAACTACAGCGGTGACCAGGGCCAGACCATCCGCCAGCTCATCAGCGCCCACGTGCTGCGGAGGGTGGCCATGTGCGTCCTCTCCTCCCCCCACGGACGCCGCCAGCACCTGGCCGTCAGCCACGAGAAGGGCAAGGTTGGTCTGCTCTTATACCAGCCCTCGGGGCTACACTACACCGTGGCGGGCTGGTTGTTGTTATGGGAGAGGCTGCAGTCCTATGAGGAGAGTCTAGTAGTATAATGAGGAGGAGAGTCTAGTAGTCTGAGGAGAGACTAGTAGTCTGAGGAGAGTCAAGTAGTCTGAGGAGAGACTAGTAGTATAGTGAGCAAAGTTTAGTATTTTAATGAGGAGATTAGTTCTATAGTGAAGGGAGTCCAGGGCCGTAGTGAGGGGGAGTCCAGCGCCGTAGTGAGGGGGAGTCCGGCGCCGTAGTGAGGGGGAGTCCGGCGCCGTAGTGAGGGGGAGTCCGGCGCCGTAGTGAGGGGGAGTCCGGCGCCGTAGTGAGG
>JAVQJS010064250.1:0-14126 GCA_036024795.1 Galaxias rostratus | reverse complement strand
CACACACTTGCAATGGCGCTGTTACCACAAATGAAGTGTTTTGGCACTATTCACACACACACACACACACACACACACACACACACACACACACACACACACACACACACAACACACACACATCTATATATATATATAATAGCTAGAGAGAGAGAGAGAGAGAGAGAGAGAGAGAGAGAGAGAGAGAGAGAGAGAGAGAGCAAACGTTCCAAACTCTTTTAATATAATGCATTTGTCAAGGAGTTAAAACTACAGTATAATTGAATTAAAATGAGAAATTAGGATTTTATGAGGTCTTTACAGAAAAGCTTGTCAAGAGTAGCAATATGTTGCTTTCAAACACAACATCTGTATTTTAGAATAGGCAAGGACTGGATTCTCTACCATTTCTAGTTCCATAAACAACCAATTATGTTGCAGTCGGCATTGGCCATTTCAGAAAGATAGAATAAAAGAGTAACTTTCACTGCTATTGCACTCTCTTTATGGTTCAAAGTTTTTTAAAAGAGACATTGAAGGTTAATGTTTCACAGTCTATATATACACTATATGATATTGGTACAGAACCTTCAGGATGCAGGCTGCAGTCAAATGCTACGCGTACCTTGTAACTCTGTAATGTTTGTCTGTTAGTCCTGCCCCACTGACAGGGACCACTTCATTACCTGCTTACTGCATACTCATCTTCTCACTGACAGCTCCTTTCTGTATTCTCACCTTGTCATGGTTCTTAATAGTTGTAAGGGTATTTTTATTAGGTTGTCAAATGAGGCTGGCCTGACGTGGGCAGCTACTCTTTGACATGTTTGACATAATATTTGATGTTGTGTCCTAAATTTTGAACTTGATGCTGGACAAGAATGTTTCCAAGCCATACTGTTACGTAATGGAATGTCTGTTATGGGCAAACCATGTATGGTGTGTCTAGTTGCAGTCTTAGATTTGGTACCGTGACAAAAGTGTACCTTTGAAACTTTGCACAGTATATATTTGATTGTAATTAAAGCTTGTGGTTTTCCTAAGAAATACACAAAAAACATTATATATTTGATATTGATTAAAGCTTGCAAATTTCCTAGGAAATTAAGCGATAAATTCAACTTATTTTTCCTGATACTGTATAGGACAAATTAAGTAAATTTCTAGTTATTAAGAATCAATCATAACTATTTGATTTAAACCTGCTTTTTAGAGAGTGAGTTTTTGGACTACTATTGCTCAGACAGAGTATGAAGTCATTTGAATGCTTTATGTAAATGTTTTTGCAAAGTTGAATCTTTTAAATCCTCTATATTAGTTTGCAAGGGTTTACATATCAAGAGATGACCAACACATCTGAACACAACTCAGTATACAAACAATCAATTACATTTGATTTGTACAGCACATTTCATACACAAATTCAATTCAATATATTTTTCTCAAGGCAAGCAAATAGTGTACTTGCGTAAAATAACGCAATTGTAGAATCACCCATATATATTTTTAATGCCAAGTGACGTTGTATGTTTCTCTTTCCCATTGGTTTTGCAAATGTCCATTTTGTAGAATCAACATGCTGTGTATTATGATAAATATATTAACACTGAGACTCTCTGGGATGTGTATGCCCAAGATGGGATCCGTGTTACCTTTTGAAGTTGACTTTAATAAATCAATCAGGAAAACAGGGTAATCAGAAATGTGAATACCAAGACAAAAAAGAAAACACTTTATTTATTTTTACAATATTTACGAATGTTGAATCTGACCAATACTGCTGACTTATAAGAAAGTTGTCGGTCTCTACTTTACTATTGGCTCACTCTTTCTACTTTAGTAGTGTCTGTGATGATGAGGCCTTGAGTCACAACAGTGCCTATATGTGCCAATAGTGTTATATACTTGGTGTATCATTCTTAATTTTTATTTTACCAAGCCAAATGACATAATAGGCGTCGATTTTGTGCAGTTTAATGTTTGGTTATTGTGTTTTTTCTTTTACCGACTATTCATGATGCATCCATTTGAAAACAGGGCGTTCCCCATGACATTGGTTGTGCAAATTTTGAATCGAGATCATTTTAGAAGGCTAGCAGTAGTCTGTCTATTTCACAATCTTAACGTAAGATCAGCAGTCCTCACAGCTGTGACCCTTCACTGGTCATATACAGGCCTGGATGACTCAGGGCTCCAGCCTCCATTTTATGTTTCATGTACTGGTGAGAAATAGGCAGAGTAGTGTTATGAAGAACTGAGGCTTCAAGCTTCAGAGGAAGTGAATGTACATTGCTGATCATTGGCCTCGAGGATCAGCATTTTTAGACAAGAAAGACTCCTTTAATATTTTTTAATTGAAAATGTGTATTTGTTGACTGAACTGACAAACAATTTTTGGGTGTGGTTTTGTGGTAAAATCTGTGTTATGCTGTTTGTAATATTTAGGGGATGTTTTATTATTTTGTGATTATAATTTATCCCCAAGAAGACCAATATATTAATGTTTTGTATATTGTCGTAGGTTTGTTAATGATTGATTTCAATATCGAGCAGGTTTTTTTATCTTTAAATAACGATTTTGAAGGGGGTTTTGCACCCGTTCATAATGTGGTTTAAAATATCATGTTCGTAGCTCTTTGAGTAATTTGGGGTACAGGCACATTGTACATAGACTTTGTGATGAGAAGTTCTAAGATTTGATACAATATTATTATTGACGATAATGCAATCGTACCTTACACTATCTTTCATTTTTGTTTGTTACAAACGTACACTATTTTGTCACAAATATTTTTACAATGACCGTAATCTTTCGACTTCAGTCAGAATTCTATAGTAACTGTCCTATTAGAAATATGATCAATAATTCAAATATATTTAGTGCTCTTAATTATTATAATGGGGTCTGATACATTTCAGATAGTTTTGTAGCTTGACTGGACAGCAGCATACAAAGGTCAGACTTGCTACCATCGCTATATAGTTTCAGTAGTTATGTTAACATTATCACGGTAGTCTCACAATAAATGTATTTATATTTAATCAACTTGCTGCGTCTTTATAATATGGGGGAGGGGGAGGGGGGGCATAAGTGGTAATAACACCATGTCTTGTGTTTTTAGATATCTTCGACATCTTTCCCTATAAAGAAGGTAGTCAGATAAAAGTGTATTTCACAATTCCATCTACTGAGTTAGTAACAATTTTATTTGACCACTAAACAACTACTTGTCGCTGTGTTGTCTGCTCTTCAAAGTTTCATATGAAGTCCAGGTTGGGTGTATATGTGACTGTACACAGTTTGTTAAGAACATATTTACATTGCCTTCCACCTAATTAACAATAGCAAAAAGGCTGTAGACTTGACATGTGGGCAGTGTAAAATAGCATGTTCCAAATGTTTGTTTACCGTTCTTGTCAATCGCAAACCTCTTTAAGAATTTCAAATATGGTATTGTAGATATGACATCGTATATGGAATCGAATCGCTTATTTAGTTAATGGAGATGTGTGTTTTCTTATATTTGCACATATAATAATGATTTTAGAGGGAGTCGTAGACAGACAAATGAAGCTTGCTACAGTATACGAATGCAATGTCATCATTAGGTGACGGTATTACAAAATAACACCTTTTTTAAGCTTTTGTTTTATAAGGTCTCAAACTTGTTCCATTTTTATGTGTTATTATTGGGTAATAATGTTAATAATGAACAATGAGCATTGCAAGGTGATGTAATCCTTTGAGCAAAATAACTTTGAATATAACGGATCATGTTATCTGTAGTACTTAAGTATAAAAATATATCCTTTTGACTCTTAATTTAAAAACCATGATTTTTAGGTATAATGGCTTTTGATAACTTTCGAAGCAAATATTTGCAGAAAAGTAGTCGGCATAAACCAGGCAATAAATAAATACAAATAAATACATATGCAGTAACTAACATCTTAATCAGTCTCATTCCTAACAGTTTTCCAGAAAAGAAAATACATAGAAATCTGTTAAGTGTTTATTGCACATTTTTTCAGATTCCATGATAATCAGTGTCCAATGAGTTCTAAGGACTGTTTTTGGTGCCATACAAATTCATTAGATATATTTCTTACTCTATCTTTGCATCTCGCTGACTCTTGGATGAAGGATGTCTACTTCCTGTTATCGTGAACATTCCAGGTAATTTACCTCACTTGGACTATGGAGGTATATATGTAAAAGTTCAGTACTGCTACACATCACTTCAAAACAGACCCCTTTAAGGACTGAAAGGTCTCTGTTTCAAATTTAAGTTTGCAGATCTAGATATTTCCTCAGTTGAACAAAATGGCATAGACAATCAAAATATGGTTTATAAATAGTTAGTTTGATCGCAATGATCACATTTAGATTCGAGTAGGCTAACGACTCGAATACAAATACATTATGTGAAAATTATGTTACCGTACATATGCATGAATGACTTACTGTAGATATAGTGTGACTGTAGCTTAGTGAGAGTGTGAGAGATACAATATACTTGACCTTGTTAATTGTGAATTTTGAATAATTGTTTCTATTTCATTCTTTAATATTTGGGTACATTCTTTAAATATGGTAGCCCATCTTCCTCTGATGTAAGTGGTCCTGAAGTGTGCATATATATCATACCTTTCTTATCAGCTGTACAACCAAGACAACATACTCGTTATTTTCCCCCTATTTGACTTGTTAAACTGATGTGCTTTTCTGTTTTGTAAATGCGTTGCACTTTCTTAAACTCTTTAAAAGAGGACAGTTTGTTTAGACTTTTATCTGCGGTTCCTTTTCCTTTTCCCACCAGAGGAAAAACCATAATCGCAAAAGTTTGTCCTAAACTGATATGTCTTTGTATTTTTTCGGCACTGAGCACAATTTAATTACTTCACTTAGAATTTCCTAGAATGGTTGATAGTTGCAGATTTTGTGCTATTTTTGTTTTTACTAATGATCTGCTTTTATCAAAAATAGTTAATTGTTTTTGACTCATTAAGTACCTTTTTTTTATAAAGCTAAAGAGCAGCTTATGTCGAGTTAGTGTAAGTTTTAGGGTGCTTATTTGCTGATGTTTTTTCCTTCCCGGAGGGTTTTCATTAGGTTGCATTTTAGTTCGATCAGGCCTTTATTAACTTCACCTGGAATATCTGTTTTCTCAACAGTGTGGCCTCTTTTGAATGAAGACACTGAGGAAAAGTCAGATCCATTCGACCCCCTGATACTTCATAACTATGGAAGGCTGCACCTTCACTGATTAGTCAATATAATCTCTCAAAGGAGAAACAATCCATTGGAAAGGGGGGTTGATGAGTAAATATTCCCACCTGCCCCAAATTGTGGTAACTTGATAATTTCCATCTAACTCTTAAAGTGAATGTTTCTCAGAGTTTTGGCAGATTTTGTGTTAGTTTCATGCCCACATTGGATACTCTAATAGAAAAAGGAAACACCAACTGCAGGGCCTCTGTTCTTTCACACAATGGCGTGAAAAGGTCAGGTCTAATGAAGTCAGGAGAGTGACCCCTAGTATTGAGTGACTTAGCATGGGTTTCCATCCCACTTCTGCAACCATGCCTCCTTAATCTCCTTTTGATCCTAATTGATAGGCAATAACATGATCCTTATCCAAGAGCTGTGTTTTGTCTTTAGAAGCCCTCATCTGTGGGTGTCAGTAACTCAAGGTGTGAAGGCATGAAACCAAATGTGAAATGGATATTTCTTTATATTTGTGTACATAAAACCTTGCCGCCCATTACACACTTTAACAGAAGGCCTGTGCTCCCATTTTAGGCTCTCAACAGGTCTTAGCATATGACCCCTGGAATCCCATTGTACTCTGAATGGTATAGCAGCCTGATCTAAAGTTTGTTTTCAATTGACCCCTTTTATCTTTACCCCATCTTAAGGGTGATTACTGACTACTTTGTTGGCTAATTACCCACTCAAGAATTGAGTTGGTTTGCCATGTTTGTGTGGATTCAAATATAGAGTATGAGTTGTCCAATGTTTTTAATTCTTTGGTTTCACTGAATATATATTAACTTGACTTTGGTTTACGTATACAACAATAAGAGGCGTTTGACTAACCGCAGTGAACATATTCGGTTCATTTGTACACAATTGTTGTGATTTGTCTCTATCCAAATATATAATTATCTGGTATTTGTGTTCCAACTAACGGGCGTTGCCTTGAATTTGTCATTGTTCTAACATAATTTACCTTACTTATATATCTGCATTTGGATTAAAAGTAAATAAAATCAGTTTATATATTTTCTTTCCCAACTGATTGTTACAATTTTTTTCCAAAGACATGGGTACAAGTAAACAACAAATCTCTCTCCTCTGTCCCAATGATCAGCCTTCCTGACTAGTATTTCATCTACATCAGGTTTTTTATATTAGAAATTATAAATCTTCTTCAAGACCCTGCACCTTATATGTGTGTACAGTGTGGTTGCAGAAACAGGTTATGATTTGTGGGAGGTAGAATGTTCTTTTTCAAGTTTTAATGAGCCAGACTATATTTGAGTAGTTGGAGGTCAAATATAGAGTCTTAGTGTGTATTGTTTGAATTTGTTTGCATGTTAATGTGTAACGTAACTTAATTTACTGACTGTAAATAAGGCTAGTTGTCTGGTAAATGCCGCTCGTCTCACTTTTATTTTGATCTGCCGTGAGAAACATAATGTGATCTGGTGATTGGGCTAGTCCAACAGGCGAGTTGTTTGGTGCTGCAGTTGTCAGTACATTTTTGACAGACACCAAAAACCGTTGGAGCTATCACTTTCAAGGAGTATCATTTTCTAATCCGTTCAGCAGTGTGTAAAACCACACTTTTACAAGCAGGCCAATGCCCGGTTTTGAGTCTGTTTTTATTCGTATCCTAGAGCCACTCGAATCCCTCGCCATTTTCATTTATTTTAGAATTCAATGGTATTTTTGCCTTTTCTTTAGCATTAGCAATTAGTATAAAGTAAGAACCGATAACATGATTTCCGTCTTTGAATAGAGTGTGATGAGCCTTAATGAAATATGGAGCCAAAAGACTGAGACTATGCTCATTTACCTGACTTGACTGGTAACACCTGCACTCTGCATGGCACACTTCTCCAACTTGTGTCCCAAGGCACTTGGTATATGTTTGTCCCTGCCAGTCATCTGTAGCTCATAATCGCATTCTCTATACGCATGCAAAAACAAACGCAGACACTGACACATTCATTTTGGTGACAAACATTTTGATTAAAAAGTAAAAGATCATTATAAAGTTAAATACTAACATGGATTTGCACGCCTTCGAATGCAATAATACTAGGAGTAGCTAACATATTAAATATGTCCATTTTTGATTAGATTAGTTTTGCTTGCTTATTGAAACACTTAACAAATATTCTGACAGGTTATATACACAATTGTGTGTTTTTACAATATATTTGTCTTACTATGGGTTAGGGTTAGGTCAATTTCATCATTGGTATTTTGTGTTCAGTTACCATGGCCCTCCTCAGCTAAATCTAAGTCCTCAACATTGTTATGACATTTTCAGTTTAGCGTTGTAAAAAAATATGACATGTGCAATAGATAAATGAGACATCTTTGCAAACGATACGCACTTTTAACCCATGAGAATTTCAACAAGCACTTTTTTAGACAACATAACATCTAATAGTGTTTTCTGTAATTCTGTAAATCACATAAATTCTCACACTATAAGTCCTACAACTGGCAATACATTTCCCAGTAAACTAGCCATTCTGTGCTTTGTTTAAGTAAAACTTTCACATTTTACATATAACTGCATCTCATTGTATCTGTCTCAAGGTTTCAACAGTAAATCTTTTAAAATATTTGGAAAGTGCCTTACTATCAATTATTAATTTAAATGTAAGGTTTACCAATGACTCTTTTAATGGTACTTAAAAAACCATGCATTGCTGCTATCTGTGATTGTGCACAAAATAAATTAATGTTAAGTCCCAATCCATCAGAACCACATTGCTGTATTTACTGATGTTGATTTGGCTCCACACCTTGTGTGAATGTGCAAGGCTTTACTGTATGTTTGCTTATCTTTTCAGCCATCCCATCTATTCAAATATAATCTTTTTAATTAAAGTGCGGCAAGGCTGCATACTGGGCAATTTTTTTTCTCCCTGGGACTTGTTCCCCCTTTTTTGGGCCAGATGGTGGAGAGTCATGGAAGCTCCTCTTTTGTCTGGATAGCCCTGTGAATAGAGGTTACACTCCCTAATGTAATCAGTGGCACCGGAAGGGTCCATTCTGGGCTTTGAAAGGAAACAATTGGGTCTGGACACGTCCAGATTAGAGAAACGCAGAGTTCATCTCCCAGCCCTGCCCCCTTTGACCAAGGCCCTGGCATGGAGGATCCTCCACTTTGATCAGTGGAGGGTGGAGGTGGTGATCCGAACTCACAGGGGCCAAAGCCCCCCCACCCCCACCCCCCGCTACTCTGTTTACCCTGTACTTGGCTGCTGCTGACGCCTTCTTCCGGAAAGAAGGGTTGGTTGTAGCGTGACCTGTCTAGACCGTGTCACTTGTTTCTGTGGTGTTGTCAGGGAACCACAATGAACTTTGACCTTAAATGTAGGTGGTTAAGAGTCAATGTGAGCAACAGAGAGAATGTGTTTTTTTTGTCTTTCTCATTTCTGTAAGTTCGGGGACAGGAAAAGAAGTTTGGATGTAACATAATACACTATCCTGTGACCAGGACTGCAAGTCTTAATGTGCGTTTTTTAATATAGTTGCAAACTACCAACAAGAATGTTTACAACATGTTTCAGGACTTGTTTGATGTAAAGTTTGTGGCAGTGGGGAAATATTTATTTATTTGCTGTACCTTATCTATATGGTCATACATCTGCTCTATGGAGCTGATCATGGAGTTGCTTTTTGTTGCATAGGATTTAAGGGATTTTTGATCTTGGACTTTCATCACATTGTATGAGTGAGTAATAAATCAAATTTGTATTAGATTGGTTATTTATAGTAAGTGCAAAATACTCTCTAATGAACAGACACTATTTACTTTCCTTTCTATGTCTTAAGGCAAAGGTTGTTGCTGATTTATTGGAAGATATATTTCCAGATATATTTCTAGCGAAGATTTGCTTGCATCCAAGACAATTTTTTTACGTGCCTTATGGTTTAAAAGCATAGCAAAAAGTTTGTGCTTTAAAGTAAGCTATTTGAACAATGTTTACTGCAAACCAATGGTATTTGATAATATAATGATATGTTATCCTACACCGTGTCATTTACTGATGGTCTAGAATGGCATCCAAAGCATTGCCAAGGTAGTTTTACGTAATTGTAATATATGTCAGTGCTGTGTCATTGGCATAACACAAAATATGTGTGCAGTCAGGGATTTTAAACATTGTGAGCAAAGACCCATCAATACTGAATTTGAAATATTTTACGGATATTCCTGTCCGATGTTCTTTTTTTATTTTTTATAATTTTTAATCTTTTTTTTGTAAATGGAAATGCTGGTACCAGTTAAATTTGTAATTTGTAAAAAAAATACTAATCACACATTTTCTTTGAATAATCAAGAGCAGTTATATCATGGATTAGCAAGGAGCAGGAAACGATGTCTGCTGTTCTTCCTGTAAAGTGGGTGTTGTGATTTCACCATCATGGCTGCTGCCAACCCCGCCCTCTGGCCTGCTACTCTGAAGCAATAAAATGGCACCATACATCAAAATGAAATGCACACCCACTACAATAAGCGATAGAAAATGAACCATGGTTTAGTCCATTTGATGGGGCGAGTGTGATCAAGCGCATCACATGATATATCTATACAAATATACCTAAACAACAGCATACATTTAGCTGAAAACAGGGACTTTCTAATCTCACAATGTAATTTACGCCATCTTAAAGGTTTGGATGAAGAGGCTGTTTCCACTGCTTGCGTTTTCAGGAAATATTAAGTATAGCATTGTTTGAACAGCACAATTGTTTTAGCCAATAGTAACATTAGGAATCCATCAGTGTAAAACAGTAAAAGATGTATCACTATGTAAGATATCTTCAAATCTTGTTTTCAGAAACTTGAATTGAATGCCCACTTGAAAGCACTTTTTAATCTGAGAAAGAATCGAACTGGCTTGACTGACTTGAACTTGTATTGTAGACACCACTTACAGCTCAATGACAAAAAAATACTTGAAGAACTTTTTATTGCAATTTGAAGTGACATTTTGCTAAAACATATTTGGTCATGTATAACTTGTCACACACGGGAAGGCCAAATTATGGTGAATACATTCATTACCCTCATTATGTGAGTAATTTTTAAATACAGTGTTTATGAGCAAACAATGTCTGTACTTCTGATTTGATTGTACTTCCAAAACATCAATGCTAACTGTTTTGTGGGCTTCATTTGCAAAGGTGTTGCTCCTCATATTTGTCTTGCGACGTTTCGTTAATCCTTTTGAAGAAGATATAATACAGTATCACTGAAAATAGATACATGCTGTTGATTACATAAGGACTGACTTATTGTTTAACCAGAAATACCTCGGGTTTACCCCAGATCGGCATGTTGCCTAGTGTCTATACTTTTTACATTAACTCAATGTGCAGAGGCTTCTAAAATAATAGAGTATGTCATCCATTTCAAAGCTAGATCTTTAGACTGTCCTACTGGGTTCTATTTTAATTCAATGTTGAAAATGTATTCCTAGCTAATGACATTTTTTATAAAGCAGATTGCGCTTTATAAACACGTTGTGGTTTTGCAGTAGAAAAGTATTATCCGTTTTCAACAAATCGTATGCTTTTATTTGGTAAAAATAATTCGGTTCATCATTGTTTTATGTTTTTACGTTAGCAATTATAGTCCAATCCATAAGATAATTAGTTAATTTTGTGTATGTGTTCTTTAAGTGCAAGATTATGGTGGTTGACCAGGAGGAAGATGTCATGTGGAGGTTTTGGCCATCATGTTGTTTGTGTTGATGAAGCAATGGCGCTCTGTGTGTGCCTAGGTCGGCCATGATGTGCAACCACAGTGAGTGAGTGACAGCCTAGTCTCTAGAGAGAGAGGGAGCCTGAGGTGAGTCAGATGTGCCCTTGACCCTGTCTGTCTTTCTTTCGCTCCACAACACAAACAGTCACACACAAATTCTAAATAGGAAACGCACTAACCGCACTTATTAGACATTTTATGTACATATTGCCATTTGGATCCCTGATTGAAAATCGAAATCTCTGTCTGTGTAGCCCAGAAAGTGTGAAACAGATGACCAAATAAAGCCTCACCAGTAACATTGTGTTGATGCAATAAGATTTGCACAATCTATGGGGTGTGAGGGTGGATTGTCCTAAATGTTTTCCACCATATCATACGTACAGTTTTTGATTGTAGGGGAATGGGACAGAAAATTGACAGGCTTCAGAGCATCAGTGAACATGCACAAGGAATGATTGTTTTAGTCTTTTGTTTTTGTTATTTGTTTGGGTGAGGTTGGGGCTTCATCGAACCTGCAATGCAGAGAATTCAGAACTATCCACCTAAGCATCTGTAACATGCATACATGATATTAGTTCTAGGTGTCATTGCTTGATGATTGTAGCTGCTTAAAACACATTCAAATGCTTATTTTAGTTTTTGTGAGAATGAAATAACGACAATTCTGATTTAAAATTAGTTTTAGTTTTAAATGAGGGCTTAGTTACTGAGATATGGCAGTTTACTGACAGAAGATGTGGGGAACAAGAACGAGGTGTTGATGTAATATAAATTGGTTTCATAGGTTCAGTGGCGTTAACAATAACCTGTCAACTTGGTGGATGATTTTTAAAGTGTGAGTAAGGTATAATGTCTGTGTAACCACGAACCAGGATTGATCTCAATTAGGCTCATTGATAACAAAAGAACAGCAGTAAATGGGTGAAGTGTTCTACAATTGACCTAGCTACACAAAACATTTGCTGGAACTTAAATTACTCACTGTCATTGGTTTGGCATAATGTTTTCCATACAGCGACTTTTGTCTGTAGGTGTGGAAACTCCGAGCCATATCCTCGTTTTAACATGAAAAGTCTTCCAGAACAGAGGAAGGGAAATGGTATAGTTTGCGTGTAAAATTATAGCTTGGTGGAAGTGTTTTTTTCAGTGTTCACAAAAGAGCAAAAGAAACGTTATTGAAAAAATAAGATCCTCAATTCTTTTTCAAGGGTCACTCAAACACTACGTGTGAAATGAGAGTTGCCTGGGTGTGACTTTTCCAGAATGCATCCGATTCTCATTGTCTGCCTAGTCAACTTCTGCAGGCCCCAGTGCCCTGAGTTCCATACATGAAAGATCAAGGGTTACCAAGGTGCTATTGAGGAAGAAGAGCTCAATGCAAGCGGGAGCAAACTGGACCACAAAATACTCATTTCCTTTGCGTGGAAAGTAGCCTGGTGGGGTTTCAGGCAGGGTCACTGACACGGTGACAGGAGTCGATGTGTGCCTTTCTCCTTAATGAAAACAGCTTTTCCTTGCTTCAAGTGTTGTCTATCAGCAGCATGCCTAAGAAAAACTTTGTTATAAGGAATGTTGGGTCTGAAGACGCGCAGGCAGCGCAAGACATTGGTGACGAATTTAGAAAGGTATATGTTACCTCGCTCATTCTCCCTGCAAAGTTCGGTCCAACCATGCATGCTCAGGCGGTGCCAGACATTGGTGCCCTATTTAGAAAGGTATATGTTTCTTCTCTCATTCTCTCTCCAAAGTCCAATCGTTGAGCAACAGCATTAACTTGTATTCTAACAAGATTAAAATACATTTGTCCTGGGGATTAGCATAGTTAGGTGTCCTTTTGCCTTCTTTTACTAGTGTGGTGACAGTGGTCTTTGATCTGTGTTGCAGGGCAAGGGTCTTGGCTTGGGCCTAACCATTCGAGTGCCAAGTGTGAAATTGGCCTGATGTCATCCCTTTTCTCTACCTTTTTACATCTTTCACCACTTTAATTATGTTTCCGCCACAGAGAACATGGGGCACCTCTGAGTAGATTCTACTCCATCCACAAGGTGCATTTAGATACTTTGGATAAATCACGCATTGGGGGTTGGCTGGGCTGGTCAGGATTGTTCTCTTCACTGTTAACGTGGATCACACTTTTTTTACTCTCAGTTTCCTCTTTCCTCCTTCAATTTGCTGATGCCCAATTTCTGAAACTATGGCTCATTTTCAAAAAAACTTGAAACACAAAACTCAAAACCCCACACGTAACGTGCAAAACATCAGACATCACTTGAAAATGCCAATCCTTTAATACAAACTTTTTGAACTCTTTCAAGATTTGTATTTTTTGCCATGAAAAACCAAAACTATACACACAACCCATCAAATGATGAGGCACAGCACCTACTGTAGTGCCCACTGATATAAAAAATAAAAAACACTTTTCTGTGTTTCAGTTTCAGTGTGCGATGCACAGTGGCCGCCTGTTTGCATACAGTAGTACTCTCACAAACACATTTGTAGCGAAATATGTGTATGTGTATTCAGTATACGTACACAGTGTCTAAACACAAAAACAGAGTCCAACAATATATTTTTCTCAATTTTCTTTCTCTAAACAATGTATTTTCATCCACACTTCAGTATGAACCATAACAGATAAAAAATACGATGAACTGTAACCAATATATACTGAAGTGTTACCATTTACGTAAAAAAAATCAAATCAATTACAAAGGAAAATAAATGAGGGGCATCCTTTCTTCTGTTTGGTTTTAGCCACGGAGTGTTGTCAGTGGCTTCTACGGTGCCCAAGCTCTACATTTCCAAGTGAACAATTGATCAATACGTTTTCACACACATTTGAACTGGGTGTAAGCAAGTGGTCAATTGGTTTGGCATTTTGACTATCTGTGCTTTCCAAAAGAAACACTAAATGTTTTGTTTGTAATAAAGTGTGTACATTTTGAAGAAATGTGTTTAGTGTTTTCTAACAGGGTTCTGTGTAAATCAGTGTACTAACAGTTCTTCTGGCTTTGTCTTAATAGTATGGGTACATGAGTTAATGTTTGAGTGATTGTGCCTCAATAATCATGATTGCATAAGCCATTACAAACCGTAACATCTGTGAAGCGTCTAAACTAAGTC
>JAVQJS010064232.1:0-13340 GCA_036024795.1 Galaxias rostratus | reverse complement strand
CCACGTTGTTTTCGGAGCACCACCTGGACAACCAGCAGTTTAGCGACCATATCCTGCTGTAGGCTACATCGCCGCGCCGCATTGGGATGGGGCCAGAGCAAATTACTGCATCGGACATTGCCTTCGCTAATTTATACATCTCTACAAAGTTGCTTTTAGTAACCTCAGACTGACGAAGGCGTATATCGTTAGCTTAACTTAAAGCCCCCTCAAACACTGAACAGTGGTCGATGTTTACCAGACAGTCCCAACAACAAAATTTCTTTCAAACCCCTTTCTATTTGCTTAGTCTTTCCTGTCTAATATGTAGTACAGCAACGAGCATAACAGTACTTAACAATTTGATGTTTATGATATCAATTGGTAAATCCTTGATGTTACATACCATGTTTAGATCGGTAAACACCTTTACACTACAACTATTTATGTATTGAATGCAACTCTCACTCTCCTAAAACACATACTGTTATGCCAAACCTCCCAAAATGGTGTTCTTGTCTTTTGCAGTAAATCCCAGTCGCTCACCAACAGCTTCAGTGTCACAGAGACAGTGCGAGGGATCCCCACAGACGATGAAGCGAAGGCTGAGACCATTCGCAGCCTTCGCCAGTCCTTCGCCAGCCTATTCTCTGACTAACACCTTCCACTCTCCAGTCCCTCTCTTACTGTCAGCCATTGGCCTTCCCAGAGCTGCAATAAAGCCAACTCAAGTCACAGGGCAGGTGGATAATGGTCCCTATACAACATAAAAAGCGTTATATATTGTGTACTCCGTCTTGTGTTTTGGTGTAGTTGAGTTATTTGCTCGTTCACAAAAAGGTTTATCATCTAAATCTCTCTTAAAACATTTAATCATGGACACATTTTCAGAAAGATCTTTGATTTCCACGGTTTTTAGTCATTTTTGTTTCTGGATTTCTAAATGCAATATAACATAGTTTTTCCGAAATTATTAATTTGTATTGTAGCCTATGACATAACACATCTTGCCAGCCTCATTTCTCTGAAATGTTAATAACAGATATAAGCTTACCATTGTTGTTGCTTAAAAATAACCTTGGCCTAACATTACCAAAGTTTTATTTATATCAAAAATGATGGGTCAGGATTTACCTATGGGCTTTTAACTCAAATAGTACTAGTCTTCCATTGCAGAAAAATCTTCCCCTGCAATCTCTAAATACTTTTCAAATTACTTTTTAATAGCACTATTGACTATTTTTCAAACCTTTTCAAGTAATTTGTATGATTATTGCTCTTTGCTGTAAAGTGAAAGGTGAAAGCCAACTTGTACAAAATATGTAATACCTTGAAGTGCTGGAAGCCATCTTTCACCAGTTGAATCTGTAGTGCTGCAGATTAGGAACCATTCATACGAGTACCTGTTCACCCATCTGAAAACCCTAAATTATGTCCTTGCTTATCGTGCTTTAATGGCACTTTTCCATGTAGGAGATTAGACAACTGACTTGAGCATGATATGCATCATTTGGATCTGTGTAAACATAAATATGGCCAGAAAAATAAGCTGTATTCACTACTGGTCTTTTATTGTGTATTGTCCAGAATGTTGTGAAAAGGATCAAACATCACCTGTGTTCATACTTAATGAATTTCCATGTTCTGTATTTTCTCAGATTAACGGCCATAACTTCTATATTATCCAAGATAGCTTAGACCATTATCAATCAGCTTCGATTTATGAGATCATTTGCAAGATTTGTTTTTATATTACAAAAGTGGCGCTACTCTATAAAATGTTATTCAAATGCATGACAACGTATAAAAAAAAGAAAAGATATGTACCTCTGTGTAAGTGTTAAAACAATCTCTGAGTTTAAGCTCCTACAAATATGAAACTTAAAAGAATTCTAATGGAAACATGGCCATCAGCAATAATATGTTCCTTTAGCCCACTGTGCATCTTCCTTAAATTCCTTGATAACAAAAGATTGATTATTTTGTATTCAGTACCAAAAATGTAATTTGTGTGGCTTAATAATTTGTCCAGCAATTCTGGAACTTCTGAACATGAAAATGTAAGTTTTTCATGCATTCAATAAGTTGGAGGTGCAATCAGTAGCAGCATACAATTTTAAAAGATGTGCTGTTTGACGCCTATAATGTTGGGAATCTTAATCTATGGTCGAGCAGTGACCGACAAACGCCTATATACTGTAATGCTACAGAATTGTTGGGACTTTCAGATTTTGGTGTTCCTTGTTTACCTTTGACACTGTGTCAAAATGGACCAATTTTCTGTTTTTATGCAAGATAAACAATTGATCTTATTTAACTTAATGTTTTACATTAAGATGTTTCCTATATTTATCACTTAATAATTCAATAAGAAAAAGCCATAGCAAAATTTGATGTCCTTTGAATAATTAAATAATTGTGCTGTTTGGACCAATATGATCAATTTATGTTGGCTCTTTATCACTGTGAATTTTGTTGACTGGAGAAGAAATATAAAATTTTGAATCTAGCAGCATTAGCTTAAATAACTTAAATCAAAATCTTTAAAACAGTCCTTCAAGTATTCAGTTGATAGTTGTGTATTCACAATGTCATATGCATAGTTACATTGTTTAAATAAATTAGTTATTAAGAAATTAGTGTTGACATTCTTTAGTAACTACCTCAAGTTTAACAAACTCCAGTAGTTGCTTTTGAGTTGTGGCACTGAAAAAAGTGACTGACATTTTGTCCTTTCTGTTATATATAATCTATGGAAATAAATGTTTACTGTGTACCAGATTTTCTTCCTGCATTCTCAAAATAATCTGATAAAAGGCAGCAGTACTCTGTGACCAAGACTTAGCAATATAATTACTTATACATTCTGATAAGTTATGTTGTGGTTAAGTCAAGCCATTTGAGTGTGGCTGCTTTGATTGGCTATTGATTATCTCCATAGCTACACTAAAAAACATGCTCTTGGTACACTGCTCCACACTCAATGAAAAAAAGTACACAGAGAAGTCATTGCACTGGTCCTTGGTATATTTACCAACCTAACAGTCTTAACGTATCTCTCATGATGAATGTCTGCTGGATGGTGAATTGAATTGTATGCTCTTATGTGTATTGGTATAAATGTGGCATGGAAACCCAACCTTTTTGTGCCTCTGGTGTAATTATATTGTTCTGTACGGTTATTGTCAGGCTGCTTACAGTATTTGTAAGAAGTGTGTTGCAAACTATGTATTTACGCTATTCATGTTATTTTGTCTTTAACTTGTCATTAAAGATTTTGTCATACTACATTGCGGTATTACATTCTATTTTTAAGTGTCCTTGTTACATATATCGCCCCCTTTTCTTCAAGTAACTTCCACCGTAGAAGAAATGAGCCCAGGAGATATTTCCTAACTTCCCTCTTTGGCAGAAAACACTCTTTGCTGTACCTTATGGTACAAAATGCCCACATTTTATTTTCCAAATCAAGTCCAACAAATAAAATAAAAGCTGAAGACTTCGCACCACACACTTGTAAGGCAGAAAGTACTTGAATCCTAAAGTATAATAGGGTGTGGATAGATTTACTAGAGTGTCCTGTGTTTTCTGAATTTGTCCTCAACCACATTTGGTGTGATGAAACAGCACCCATTTCCTTCCTTTATCTTGCCCAACCTCTTCAGCATCCGCACAACCCAAAGTCATGGACGGTTGATTTGATAAAGTTACTGAACACATGAAACCATCTCCCACTTGCCCTGTTTAGCCACTAGAGGGCTGTCCCCTCATATGGCATGGTTCACCAGACAAACTTCACGATGCCACCCAATCCCTAATCACTCCACATAACCATACTGTGTCTTACTACTTCTTCCTTGGAAAATCTATATGTTGTACAGATATTCTATCATGTCATTGGGTGTCGTGTCTACCTCAACAGTAATATGTATAGTAGTTCCAGGGAACACTGAAGAGCCAAATTGCCGGACCTTAGACTTGTATGTTTTTTGATATAATGTTATATTTACTGAAAGAGGTTCATGATTTAACTTAATAAGGCATTTCTGACTGGCAACCCGTATGCTTGCATGGAATATATAATTTATTTGTATCATCTGGCCATCATATATACTGTACATCAGGACGTTGCACCACACCCTTGTCAGGTAGAAAATACATACATAAGTTATATTCTATATATCACCCTCCTTGTCTTGCTCGTTCCTCTCTCTGGGCTGAATGGTTGATGATTATCAACCACACACAGGAAAGATTATGTTCTTGCCTTCTCAAAGAATTGTATCCACCTCGTTATCTGCCATTTCTCCTGCCCATCTGGTCCCTATGGCCCTTAGAGACATCCTTCAGAAACTATGGAACATGTGGGAACAATGACTGTCACACCTCAGTTTTTGATTTGGTTTAATCAGGTTTGTGATTCAAATTGTTTGCCACTTCATCCAGTAGAGGGCCCTTTCAATTCTCAGTTTCCCTATCAACCAGCAATTGAAATGTCTTTCAAATCAGCATGAAATATCTAAAGACATTCGGTAATGTTGTAGGATAGAATAGAAAACACTACTTAATCATTTGGACAGTACCTGTATACACTAATCCAATTGCTTAAAAAAACGTAGGTTACAGGAAAATCCATCCCTATTGTGTAATGATTCGATGTTTTACACCCCATAGGTATGTACAATTACATCATCATCTTTCATCTAAAATGTTGCTTCATATGTGGATCCACAGATATAGTATGTGATCATGGCTGGGATATTTATATGGAACAATCTCTATTTAGTACATCTGTGCCCCCTTTCTTGCATTTACCATTCAAGGTCTTAAAATGCGTCAGAGGTGTTCTCACTTCATTCAATAACATACTCCCACCTCAAGGCTTATTTTGGCTGTGAGTGTGTGGTGGGCATTTTGGTTTGTGCGTTGCTTGATTTTTTTGGGGGGATTGGTGTATGCATTCATACACCTGCTTTGTGGCTTGGTCATAGACAGGGAAAAAAAGGAACCAAACCTTTAAGACAAGCAATGTCCTTGGTTGCCATGGTAACTGCAATGCTTCATGGAGCACAGAGGACGGGTGAGAGTGAAAGATTAGGGGGAGTTCAGATGGAGAAACGTCATATGGGTCCTCGTATTAGTCAGATGGAACTGTTGGCACATAATATGACCCTTTTGTCTTTTCACACACTAAACTTAGCTTTGTGTTGAGTGGTCATTTTGCTCCTCACTGCATCAATGCAGTTGTGGTACTAGCTGATTCTTGATGATTGCCGTTTTATTTTACAACCATACACCTTTGTTCCTAATCTTAAATTTAACATATACCAAATATTTGTTGAGTTGAGAGTTGTTTTTGCTTACAATCAAGCTGTTCCACCACTGCCTACATAAAATCATTGCGCTGAGTCCGATTGTTTGCTGAAAGAAAATGACCTTTCTCCACCGGGCTTTCATTTCCTCTGCTATGTATCATTATGTTTTCTTCGATGTTTTTTCTCCCAGCTTTGCTGTACATGGAAAGATTCATCTTCAGGGTTTTCTTAAAGGCTTCAATTTGTGATGAAATTATGAAAATTAAAGTGCACTCTTCAATACTGCTGTTGATTACTCAAGGTTATTTTCACTCTTTGTACAACCAAATGGGTTCTATGCTGTCTTTATTATTGCTGAAATAATCAGAGAGCTACAATTTTTTCCTCATGATCGAATTGCTGAACAGGATGTATGGGGCACCATCATTAACCATTAAAAGGAAAGCCTCTGCAGAGTTAGGTGACAGAAATATGTTATTATGGTGCCGTTTAAAAAATTATATACATAAAATATCACCAAAAAATAAATAACTACAAAATATATCTAAACATTGTATCAACCTATCAAAGTATTTGCGATACACAATCAAAGTAAGTTTGAGATTTTTTTTTATATCTGTGTGTGTGTAAGTCTTTGTGTGCATTTTAGTATGGGTTAGAGGAATCAAAGGGGGATTTGGCCCACAGAAAGATTGTAAGCTGCATACAGAGGCATCACATCTGTTTTAGCGTGACCCCAGGCAGCCCGACACAGCAGGTGGTTAGTGTTAAAACAGCTCCACAGTCAGGGGAGGGAATCTAATATGCTACTGTGGACAAACACAAGGCTGCCTGCATACCCTCCATCACTTTCTGGACTACCCATACTATTATAGAGAAGCCAACAGAGAGAGGGTCTGTTCAAATCCAATGTTTTCAACTGTGCAAATGTAGAATGTATACTTTGTAGAAGTAATATGACTTTCTTGGAGGTCAATCAACTTCTTTAGTGGTGTCGTAGACAGTTATTTCCAAAAGCATGTCCCATGATGTCAATGTAAGGGGAATGAGACTAATGCTACTTTTTACAATACCAAACGGACATTTGTGTGTTGGTATTGTGTGACTGTTGTCATTATCCTGTATATTAACCCTGGAACTGCAAAGAACGTCATTGTGTTAGTATGGGTATTGTATGTTATGACATTTCTATAGACGTCAACAAACAAAAAATGTTTATACGATATTTAAACAAATAATTGGCAAAATCCACCTCAATTTTCTTTTTAATAACAATTGCACATCAGTTTTGTTTGATCCCCATCACTCAGAAGGTTTGTGACAAGTGAAGTACATATATACTGTATTAGACCTCAAAGAGTAACAAAACCATTATTCCATCTAAATACAATATAGATACAGTAGGTTCCTTACATAGACTCGTTGAGTTAATAAGCACACCTTACACAATAGTAATTAGGGTGGCTATTCTATATAGTTTACAACGCTTAAAGTACACAGTGACACAGACAACCATTTCCCATCCATTAATTACCCTGACAATTACATAAAGATAATGAATGCACTGATTTACAGATTATATAGTGCATTTCTCCTCTTATATGCTCTTCATTAGATTGAATAGAAATACGGTATGAACTAATTTCTTTAACAATATTGAATGGTATAGTACCTGGAATTTTCAACTTGGGTTTTGAGGTTGCATTGGGAGGTTTTTTAATTGAATACAAAGTAACAAACTTGTGGCTGGCAAGCGATTTATTTGTGGAATTGCTAGGCTCAAAAATAGCCGAGCATCCTTATAGCTTTATGAAAAAACAAACATGGGCCTAGAACATATAAAAATAGTTTCCTCAATCAAGCTACTTTGACAGAACTACAAACCATTCCTCTATCATCTATGATGAACTTACAATATGCAGTGCAGTACACATTGAATTTAGAGTTTTCTCAACTTTAACTTGTTTAACTACTTGAACAAAAAACATCATATTCCAACCTTTCTAACAAAATAAATCTCCATGAACTGTTTAAATGGGCAAAATCCTTTTTTAAGGCCTGTGTCAGGCTGGTGTCAGTGCCTGAAGTTTTAGACTCCTCCAGTACTGTAACCACTAAGCTTATAGATAACAAACGTATGTGGTTTTGGCCTCGATACAAAAATAAGGCGAGAGCAAGTAGCAGGAATATGCTCCCCCCTCACAAACTTCAACACGGTCCATCAGGGAGACTACTGTTACTTTACCTTTTGAACTGACACATTGATTTATTTTTTGTCCTTAGTTCTCATGCTTTGCATCTCCCCAATGTATGGGCACCACCTAGCTGCTTATCTTGGTCAGCATCTTGTTGATGGCCTGTTTGACGTGTGTGGTAGAGCTCCGGCGCCTGGCCTTGCCCTGCACAGCCTTTCGACGTCGCACCTCGCGGCAAAGCTCGTGGAAGGCCTCCGCCACGTACCCACCCTCGTCAGCGCACGCCGAACACTCATAGAATGCGCACGCCATCTCCGCAGCTAGCCGTTCACCTTCCTCTGTGCCCACCTGCCTGGCGTGGTCCAGGTCCGCCTTGTTTCCCACCAGCACCAAGGGCACGTTCTTTGGCTTCTTGATGTCTTCAAGGAGGCTCCGCAATGGCACTAGTTCCTCAAAGCTGCCGCGGTCTGTTATATCATAAACTATGACAAAGCCATCACCCCAACGCATGTGGCCCTCCTTCTGCTGGGTGTCCTCCTGATGTGAGGAACCGAAAGAAAAAAAATCCATTAGAAACCATTCGTTGGAGAACATCCTAAAAATAAATTTAATAAAGCACTTAGTAGATATTATGCTGTCTCTTAATAATTGTAATAATAAGCAAGAAAAGTGCTTTTATGTGTTTCGTGTCTTGAGGAAAGTGGAGGATTGAGTCATCAAAGAAAACGAAAAAGAAAATAATGGGTTATGGGCTGAGAGGACATTGATTTTCCTTCATGTGTATTCTTTGTTTCTTCCCTCTCTCTTTCAAGAGATGTAAAGACACGCTCAACTCACAATTCAGTACGATTTACAATACTATTGGTACTGTCTTACTTTTTGCTTTTTGTACAATTTTTTTTTTTATTATATTGAAGAAAATGTTTTACCTAAAAAGATTCCTTTTATTCTTTCTATGTTACATTTATTATACAGAAACTACAGTACACTTATTATTTCTGAGGTAGGGAATACATTATTGAAACAATTCCCAATGTCATAGAGACCGCAAAAACATCTACCCATTTACGAAACAGCATTACACAAGTCTGTCATTCCTACACAAAGTATTAGCCTACATAAAACCATTAGCGTTAGCCACCACTATAGCTGAGTATATAGTATTGGGACGATTTGAATAGTCACATATTTGCATCGCAATGTAACTGTCTCGCAAAGTATTGTTAAATTGAATAGGGTGAAAATTCCAGCATCTGGTCTAACTATGTTTGGGCAGAAGTAACATTGAAAAAAACAATTCTGCATTGGCCACCTGACAGCCATGTCTGATAGCACTTGAGTCGTCACCTACACGCCCCCTCAAAATAGAATATATCGTAACAGGAGAGGGATGACTTGGCTGTGATTGTCACAGGGGAAATCAGCCGCAGCAGAACACCTACACAGTGTATCGCACCACATCCATCTTCAGCGGGAGGCCATATAAAGGGCTTCTCCCAGATGAATGCCGGCAGTACTCCAGAAAGAGTTCGCTATGACTTGGGATATGTTTATGAAAATGGCTAGGGACGATGTCGGGGAAAGTTAATAGTTTACCTGGCCTGCAGTGTCCAAAATCTCCATGGCCACAACCTCATCATCAATATTTGCTTGGTGTCGATATGTGGATTCTGCAACACATACAAGAGTAAAAAAAAAAACATTTGAAGAATATATCACATGTGGGTGCACCTGGTGGTGAGATGACTTTTCCAACGGGCATTGCAGCCAAGTGAATGAAACAGTCTCCCAACCACCTGGCATAGGGGGTATGAACTGTGGCCATGCCCCCTGTTGTTTCACCTTGGCTCTGAGAGTTATTCTCTTGGATTGCCCCTTGTAGAAAGCCCATCTGTGTAAACAGCCCAGCCTACAAAGAAACAGAGGCATCCTCCTCTGTAAAGAAAGAGACTTGACTGCACTGCACTGTCTCAACTGGAAGGCATCTGCTTTCCTTTTTCATAAAGCCTGTTTGTAAATCTAGTCTCGTACTCTGCTGATACTAGTGAATCACAGAGTGGTGACTTGTTTTTCAAGCTCAAGACATTTCAGAGAATCAAACCGAAATGTTAAACTCATCCAACTGTGCAGGGCTGCTAGCCCTCTAGGCATGTCAAATCAGCCTGAGCCCTGGCAAGTTTATGGCTAAGGAACCCCCACCCCCCTCCCTGTTGTGAACGAGATGTCAAGGGGAGCCTTGAGACACCAGTAGGGCTTAAAACATAAAGGTAACTAGCTAGAGGCTTTCGATGCATCTCTCTGAGGAGCTTGGTCTGGGTTTCCCATTGAGCTTTAATGCGGCGTCCTATTTTAGCAGCCATCCGTCGTCTAACACTCCTACAGCCATCAATCCCTTCTGTGTTTGGGTAATAACAGCATGGACATGGAGTGTGGATGATTTAAGGACCAGTTCAACCATCCTATTTAAACATCTTACAAGAGGGCCAAACCCTGTTTTTCCTGGCAGAAAATAAGTCATTCCTTAAAGCCCCAAGCCTCTTTCTTCTGTTCCTGTTATTGTTGAACACCGTAAAAAGGTCTCGTGCCAGAGGAGTCAAAACGTAAAACCGCAGTAGATTCAGATATTAGATGTTTTCGTTATTTTAAATATTTAACATCAAAAAAAGTTTGCTGCTCTACCCAAAATAGTGCAGCCCACCTTGATCCATTTGACCTTCAGATATTGCAGAATTGTTTGTATTGGCAAATTTCAATGGTATAATTTACAATGTTGCTATTGTGCAACTATTCTTTTCCTTTTATTGCGAGGGATTTGGTCAAATGTAATTCCATGAACGAAATCAGATTAAACCATAGGCCGTATTTTTGCGCAGTACCACAACAAAGTAAAAAAGAAAATAAACCTCTTTAATTTTCTTTTGCATTCTCATACATCTCCCATGTGTCAGGTTGAGATTCTGTCCCAGTGGTCTTACCTTTACATTTATGATCACATGTGATTTTACTCTGTGTGGATACCTAGATGTCTGAGAAGACAAAATGTCACTGATACTTGTGTGCAACGCAGCAGTCTCATAGGTTCTTACTTTTCACATTCAGTCTTGGACACATCAAAACAATAACAAACACAGAGTTCTGAAAAGTTGCCCTCTCCTATGCATGATGTTCTACTTTACAAACACTAAACACCAGGTATGACCTATGTGCCGTGTAATCACATAGCATTCGCTCCACTTTGATCCACTGGTGAAACAGATGAAGGGCTTAACCTGCAGGACATACAGTAGTCAGGAAATGAATGTCTGTGGTTGGAAAATAGCCTGTGGTAATGTGCTGCTTCCCGCGTTAGATGTTAATTATGTCCATATATCTATATAGATCTGTTGACAGTATCATAAACAATTGTAAAGTACATTGTAATGTATATATATTTATATTAAGGGGAAGAAAACACAAACAAATGCAGTGAGTAGGGATCATTTACCAAGAGTAGGGTCGTACTCCCAGATGAAGCGCCTTGTCAGGAATCTCACCACCAAAGCTGTAGAGACAGAAAAAAAACAACTTAGTTTTATAATCTGATAAAGCGCTCAATCATTTAAAATGCAATAGGTCCAATTCACATGGTCATCATAAAAACACGTACATGTGTAGGGTGACTGACTTACTACTTCATGTATATAAATTACTCTTTATACATTTGTATAGATTATTCATTCATAAATTAATATTAATGGATCAAGGTGATTAAGGGTATTTAGTATATAGGGGTACAACCATATTCAATTTTAGCTTAGGATAAAAGCACGTCTTTGCAAGAAACCGAATGAATTTAGCATTAATTTAATAATGGGATATTTAATGTTTTAGTCTCAACTCTGAAGTAATGAGGTTCTGTGTTACGGTAATAACTAATTGTATGAAACGACACAGCTGGGTTTGAAAGCAAATCAATTGTATTTATTCACTAGTCTAAAAAACACATGACAGTTACAGTCCTACAAAGAATGACTTAATGATGACATTGATCAACTAAGATGGTTTGTATCTAAACATACACGGTATAACAGTTCAAATGTTGACAAATAATTGCAAGCACAACACAGTGGAAATTGTATCAGCTTTGGCATCAGACGCTCAATGTGATGAAAGTGGTCCTATTTCTTTTTTATTTTACGTTATTTTAAAACAATGTGTGGCGTTGTGTTGAAAAGGGAGTGAATTCAGATCCTCAGCCTGCCAGTGGCAGTTGTATCTAGAAGCCGTCTGTGGTTTAGTGGTAACGTTCTGAAACGGAGTCCATTACAACATGTTCAATAATTTAATTGTTTGTTCCTTAGGCGACAGTTTCTTAATCCCAATTTATCAATCTTTAGAGTGGACGAAGTGTGCTGTTTTCAATTTCAAGAAATTGTGTGAGGGGAATTCACTGCCCCCCCTTGGATGGCTTACCAGGGCCATCTTGGGGCCTGTTCCTTTATCTTATCCAAAGAAGGGGGAAGATTCAGTGATGGGTTCCCCTGCATATGTCATGGTCCTATCTAAATACCAATACTTAGAGTTATTCCTTATCATTATAATACTGATACTTAAATAGTTCTACCTTATTGAAACTAAAGTCCATGCTGCCAATGGATTATGTTGTGCCACCAAATAAGATTTGCGTGTTGACCTTCTTTGTCAGTCATGGCAGAATTACTTTTCCTCACTCTAAGTGCGTCCCTGTGGATTGGAACCTACTGCCATTTGACTTTTGAAAATAGCCTGGCAGGTTGGACAAATACAATTATTTTAATACCTGTGATTTTAGCCCACACATTGCCAGTATCTGATATATATATACATATATACAAATACATACGGTATATATAGAGCATCCGGAAAGTATTCACAGTGCTTCACTTTTTCAAAAATGTTTGTTATGTTACAGTTTTATTCCAAAATGTATGCAATGTGCAAAGTGTAAAAAAATTTACTCCATATTCTACACAATACATAATAACGACAACATGTTTGTGCTCTGACATGCACTGTCAACTGTGGGACAGGTGTGTGCCTTTCCAAATCTTGTCCAATCAACTGAATTTACCACTGGTGGACTCTAATAACGTTGTAGAAACATCTCAAAGATCAACAGAGGAAAAAGGAGGCACATGTGCACAATTTTGAGCTTCATGGTAAAGGCTGTGAATACTTATGCACATGTGATATCTTGGTTATTTTTTATTAATTTACAAATATCTCCAAAAACTTGTTTAACGTTGTCTTTCTAATGTGTTGTGTGAAGAACTTTGAGGAAAATTGTCTAACATTTTGGAATAAAACCATGACATAACAAAATGTGGAAAAAGGAAAACGCCTTGAATACTTTCCGGATGCACTGTACATGCTGCACTTTCAGTGATTTTACCACTTCAGTAAATCTATTGAATAAGAGTGAATGTATTGCTGCAGTTAAGACTTACCTAGCCTTATTATTCAATCAGTAACCTTAGCAGAAACAAATCTATTTGTTTAGCACCATGCTCTGGCATCAGTGTTAGGAATCATGCCTTGCACATTACCATGTGTTTGTCTTTACCAGTATTTAGCTCTAGTTCTCATTTCACAAACACCATACAGGGTGATATCTTACACTCTATGAAACAACAACACATTTGGCATGCTGAACGTTTGATTTGCTTTGTCATTAGTGTGGCGCTCCTTCCCTCCACGCCTCTGCCTCTGTCTCTAATTATCCCGTTATCAACCACCGGTAATGCAAAATCAAGCACTACTTTCTAATCCTATTAGCATTCACAGAGACCAGGGCTCTGCTGTTCAGTTGTGTGGGGGGGGGGGGGGGGGGGGG
>JAVQJS010064224.1:0-10711 GCA_036024795.1 Galaxias rostratus | reverse complement strand
GTGTGTGTGTGTGTGTGTGTGCGTGCGTGCGTGCGCATTTGAATGTATGTATCTACCTCTACACTCTAGGTTTCTACGTGACTCTTGTAGTTAATCGTTGGTGGAACCAGTTTGTCAACTTGCCCTGGCCTGACAGGCTTATGATCCTCATATCCAGGTGCATGCCTCTCTCTAATCACACCTTCATACATATCCGCCATTTATTTTCCACCTCTTGTCATTTGTTTAGTTTTTTCAACTGGTTATTTTCACCCTCCTCATCAGCTGTGTGCAAGGTCAGGATGAACATGGACGCCTTCTGCGTCGTACACTGATGCGTTATGTCAACTTGACGTCGCTGCTCATCTTCCGTTCTGTCAGCACCGCTGTTTGTAAACGCTTTCCCACCATGGACCACGTGGTGGAGGCAGGTATGAGGTTAACGACCATCAATTCCAAATTAGTTATAAGAGGAGAGAGTTGCTCAAACGTTACCCGACCATGTCAAATTTCAACGATACATGCTAAAGGGACCATGATGTGAGATGTTGAATATCTCTCTGTCTAGCGTTGTTCCAGCAACACGAAAAAGTAAAAGATGTGCCTTGTGCATCTTCTTAAACATTCTCCAGTTGCAGCCATGACAACAGCAGAATGTTACTATCCCTAGCAATAACATAACAGAGCTCGTAGATGTTATGCAATGGGCATTTACTTACCTTCACCTCTGAAAAGGCATGCGAGTTGGAAGGGAAGAAAGATGCATCCCGGAGTAATAATAATATATATATTTTTTTTTTGTCTTCAAAGATTATTTAATGCGCATCATAAACACTAAGGAGTCAAAGGCAAAAATATGATTCACTACATTATGGGCCCTTTAAACACCCAAAATCTACACAGAACACCCCATTATATGCCTTTTACTAAAATGTATATATCACAAAAGGCATGATAATATCTCACATTGTTGTTGTAGGAAATATGAAGCGTCTTAAATATGTATTACAATTTTCAAAACAGGGTTGGTCAAATCTTCGAACCTGTGAGCAATATCTGTCTTCACCAGTGGCGGAAAGTCTAGTAGCTTACTATATATCCCATTTGATACGAGGCAAAAACAAAAACAATTCCTAATATTTCATTGTACCTTTAAAGTTAAAGAATGATATATCCCCAGCTCCCCTATTGTTGTCTGGATTCAATGTGTTTATTTATTTATTTTATTATAGAAAATATACTCTCTATTCACTGAAAATGAATAGTCCTACTCACCTCTGACAATTAGCTTCATTGTGTTAGTTTGAAAAAATAATGTAAAAAGTACAAATCTGAGTAATTTACAAAAAATTATTAAAACTATAAGGTAACTCTGGATTTTAAGTAGCATAGGGGGAGACGTGAAATTTAGCATAATTATTTTTTAAACATGACAGTTGCAGTACCTACTTTGTCCTCTGAACATTCTCAGATCCATTTGATCCGAGAAAAATGTCTTGAGAGAGGCAATATCAAACAACATTTGTGAATATAAACATTTTAGAATGCATATTTAGTAATCTATTTAGTTATTAATATTATTATTATAATATATATTAATATTTAGTAAGTATTCTATGATTTAAAAATATATACGTATTATAAAAATAAAATTTTGTAACCTGTCTTTTGTGTAGACGTTTGTCTCAAAAAGTGATTTCTTGTTATGGATCTAATCCTTTCCTGTGGCTTATTACTAGCCAATTAGCTTGATAAAAAACTCTCAGCCCCTCCTACTGGCTATCCCCCTGTGGATTGTCTTTGCAAACCTTCCAAGGAGAAGGCCAATAACGATCAGCTAATAGTTTTTTTTTTACCTTTTGATGGTGTGGGATTGCGAGTATGTTGGTGTGGGTGTCATTGTATGGGATAGAGTGTGGCGGTTGTACAGAACAAATAGGGTATATCCTGTAAAATGTAATTAATCTGTTTTTCACAATTGCTATTTCCTCTTGTTTCTTCAACAGAGAGATTTACACAATGGTATGCTTACTTCCTTTCACTGTTGAACACGCTGTTCTTTCGCCTTTTTTCCCCTTCTGCCCCTTCACTCCAACGTCCATGTCTTCCTTTCTTTTCCCTCTACACTTTACCCTTCTTCTCCTCCTGCTTTTCTCTCCTTCTATCTTGTCTTTTTTCTCCTCAATCTTTGTTAGGGTTTATGACGCCAGAGGAAAGGAAAATGTATGATAACATCAAGTCTCCCCACTTAAAGTACTGGATCCCTGTGGTGTGGTTCTCCAACCTGGCCTCCAAAGCCCGCAAGGAGGGACGTATCTTGGACAGCATCGACCTGCAATCCATCCTCAAAGTAAGCCGCCTGCTCCTGTCATCTGGGACAGATCAATGTGAAAAATCATTGTATCAGATGCTGGTGAGTTTGACAACTTTGGAGGCTTGGCAAGTTACACCACACTCACCAAAATCATTACATTATGAGAAATAATTTAGTAACCTAGATATAGTGTTTCCTACATTTCAGGAGTCACGAGTCAACACAGATTCTATGAGGCGAGTTTAACGGATGTCTGTAGTTTCAGTCATCCATGATACGTAAGCAACAGACACAAGGGGTCATATTTTGTGACACTTTAAGTTGTTTGTATCCTACTAAAAGCATTGTTTCATTTGCTGAATCAAGCTAGACAAAATAATAATTAGATACATTAGAGGTCACTTGTGGCCGACTCCCAGTTTGATTCACTTTAGTGGCTTATGACCCGAATAGGAGCGGACTCGTTTAACCATTAACCTAATCTCCAGCATGAATTGGTTTGAACAAAATTGAGTTTAAAACATATCTGAAACTCGGCATGTATGCACACAAACACATTAGCCTTTCAATGCAAAACATGCGGAGTGACTGGTTCAGTTGCAACACCGTGATCCTGTAAATACATGCTCTCAGTATGTCAAGCTATTCTAAGATCTAACACCGTGTGTGTCTCCATATAAGATCGGATGCCGTTTCTCTAAACTTTATCCTTTGCTTGTTTTCCTCTCTCTCTCTCTTTCCCTCTCTCTCTCTCTCTCTCTCTCTCTCTCTCTATCTCTCTCTCTCTCACACACACACTCACACACTTTTTTATTCTGTTTTATAATTCCATCTCTGTCTGTCTGTTGGTTCCTCTTCCTTCCTTTCCCCCACTTTTGTTGTGTCTGCCTCTTCAGGAGTTGAACAGGTTTAGAACTTGGTGTTCGACCCTCTTTGGCTACGACTGGGTTGGGATTCCTCTTGTCTACACACAGGTGCTCACACAGACATAGACAAACACATGCACATGTACAGATTGTTTATCTTTTCCGGTTAGCAACTATCTTAAACCTCATGTTGATTTGTGGGAGGATGCCTCTCTGTCCAAGCAACTGTCAGCCAAGTCTCCAGACCCTTGAGACGTATCCCTGGTCATTAGACAAGTTCCTTAGTGATGGTCCATAGTGATGGTCACTAGCATGCTTACCAATCTTTAGCGACTGCCTATAAAACATAATAATCTATATTTTTTACTATTTATAATAATGCATTGCCTTTCTAAAAAGATCCCAATATATACTATTTGCACATTGCAACTTCTCAAGGCCCCTTTAGAATATGGCTTCAGTTTTCTTGGATACACCTACATGTAAGGATAATAGGAATAAGCTCATATGAGGACTGGAAGAGGAGTGTGGGATAATTCTTATTGTACATTTTCCGCTTTTCCTCTCCTCCCTGCTGTGTCTTTCTTTCTCTCCCTCTCTTTAACCCTCCTGTCATTTTCAAATTGACTGACATTTGGATATCCTTGGGGTTTATTTGAACCCGATATTGGTACCCGATTTGTGGACTACATAGATCTGCCTTTAAATTAAAAATAATTTTGAAGATTATGAAATAGTTTTTTTTGATGACCCAAATATCAGCCACAACCACCCGAACAAATCTGTCTAAATTCTCAATGTTACATATACTTTTCATCCAGCATAAACAGCCTGTCGTGAAATTGTGTGCAGGACATTGAAAACATATAATGTAAATTTTATGTTTAACCAGCTGTCTCCATTATATTAGGAAAAGTAATCAAATTTGAGGCAAAATAATAATAATGCCAAATCATTTCTGAATGGGGTCAAATTAACCCCAAGGACAATAGTCATCAATATTGACTGTGTACATCTTTTCTCCACCCCCCTCCCTTCTCCTCTCTCCATGTTTTTATCTGTCTATGACCTTCTCTCCCTCCTTCTTGCCCTCTCTCATCTAGGTAGTTACATTGGCGGTGTATACGTTTTTTTTTGCCTGCATCATTGGTCGCCAGTTCCTTGATCCTGCTCAGGAGTACCAGGGCCATGATCTTGACCTCTACGTACCCATTTTCACCCTTCTGCAATTCTTCTTCTATTCTGGCTGGCTTAAGGTCACACACACTCAAACACACACACACACACACACACACACACGAATAACCACACTAACATAGTGTCATGGCATATGAAGGTTTATGATGCTTATTAAAGTCAATAAGAAGAGTGGAATTATGGTCTAATGACAGTCATCTGAACCTTGTTGTGCTTTGGAATCAGAACCAGAACCAGAATGGACTATGCAGCATGGGGAGGATGGCTGGAACCCATTGCTACTGTCTTATTGAGAGCAATACGATATGCAACAGGAAACTAAGAAAATCTGCTCTATTTAATCTAATTGAGACAATCAAGGGATGCAGACAGAAAGGCAGACATTCACAAAGACAGTTATGAGGTTGGAAAGAATTACTGCACAGACAGGAAACCTAGGACCAATCCTATAATATTGTTACTCTGTACCTAATTGTCATATCCAAAGAAAATGGAGAGGCAAAGAAACTGTGAAAGACCACATTGAAAGGATAGTAAAAACAATCACTGGACGTTAGTTTCTTTAGTACTGCACTTCATACGAGTCTCTCCACTCTGCACCGTTTCTCTCATCTCTGCACACAAATACAACATAAAATAAAATGACAGAATCAACAATTCAACCAATGGCTTTGTGCAGGTGGCAGAACAGCTTATTAACCCGTTTGGAGAAGACGACGATGATTTTGAGGCCAACTGGTGTATTGACAGGAATCTGCAGGTAAGTCAGCCAACTGACTTCTCTCTTTTTTGATTTATGTTGACTGACAGGTGCATCCACCTATCTTGAAAGTGTTGTGTGTCGACTGTCAGGTGCATTGACCTATCATTACAGTGCTGAGTCATACCCTATTTTTACAGATGTGTCTGTGTTATTTACCAGTGTTTCAACCAATATCTTTCTAGGTTTCAATGTTAGCGGTGGATGAAATGCATATGAACATTCCTCTTCTCACTAAAGACATGTACTGGAATAACAGCGAGGCGAGACCACCCTATACACTGGCTGCTGCTGACTATTGCATACCCTCCTTCCTAGGATCTACCACCGAAATGGGGTATGGAGGCATTGAACAAAACCACAACACACTCTAAACAGATGAATGTGAAGATTAATGTACACACACATTTATTTGGTGTATTAGAGGAGACAATTAAAAAAAAGGTTTTGAATTATTTGCCCTCCTCCTTCATTTTTGTTCTACTACCCTTTCCTGGTCTTTTTTTCTACTACTTGCTCCTTTCTTTCTCAATGTATGTGCCTTCTTCAGTCTATCAAACATCCTACAGTTTGAGGAGCAGCTGGACAGTCCCATCCCTCAGCCCCAGGGCACGGTTCTCTGTCACCGCCAGGAGTCTGTTCTGGGTCGGGTTCGCCGCCTCCTCAGTGTCCAGGACCCGCCAGACCTAGCCTCGCCCCGCCACAGCCTCAAAAGACACAGCAGCGATGCCACAGGGATTTTCTTTCCATTTGGTGTTGACTACAGGTTGGTTGGCTGGCCGAGATACATAGCGTATGATCAAAAGACCAAGTGCATATGGTCTCTCATGGGATTAAACTGTCGCTGTAAATCGATTGGTTGATTGATTTCCCTGTATTTTGGTCTTTTTTTTCGGACATTGTTATGTATTTGCCTTTACTTTCTTTCACTGTCTTTGTCCTTTGAATTTAACTAAGTTAGTGAAGTTTTAGGGAAGCCAAACATTAGTTAATTCATCTGTCCAACCCTCCATCTCTTCCTGCAGAGTACACCCAGGTCCAGAGGACATCTCTGGTCCCCAAAAGCCAGGCAACGTCCCCCCAAGTTCCCCCCTCCACCTCAATGATATGCTGGCTACTTTGAGGGAAGTTAACAGTCCCCCCTCTTCTCCTGACAATGTCCTCGACTCGCCCTCTGTAACAGACTTACCCCGCGTGGTCATTAGCCCCCCGCTTCCCGCTCACCATGACGACAGCAACCCCAGCCGTCATGGGCCTGACTATTCTGTGTCCCAGAATGGACTGGAGCACACAGAGCAGGCCGTACCCAGACCTGGCCCTCGACTCTCGCTGTCCCCTGGTGACGAGGTCCACGGCTTGGACAGCCCCCTCAGCTCTAGCGCCATCCAATTTGGTCCGAAGAAGTTTCGCTGGAGTGTTCGCAAAGACCCCTGGCCCAAATCACGGCATTTGTCATTCCAGCTTTCCCGTCAGTCATCCATATGCTCCGTCCGCAGCCTGCCGAGCCCCGGTGTCTTGGGTCGCAGGAAAGGGCTCCGGAGAGCCCCCATCTTGCTTAGACATCCTCCCAAGGACGAAGAACTGCAGGCGCAAGAGACTGATATCACAGACGACCAAGACTTCCAGGCCGATCCTACCAGTGGAGAGCACTATGACAAAGGTGGAACCAATACAAGCAAAGAGAACATTGACAAATCCCAAACAGAGGGCTCCTAACAATTACCACCAGGGCCAGACCCTACATATTTGATTTGTCATTCTGCAGATATCTGTAATGTAATTCACTAAGGTGGGGGCGGTATAATTTGTGCAAGCTTAATACATTTACTAAATTCAATAGGGCGGGTGGTAGGTCTCACCAAGTCAGATGCAGCTATCTACACCACGTGCCTGCTTTCTGGGCGTAAGTGACAAGCGATGTTATTTTCAGGAGTCTTTGTTTTTCTTCTTGTGATTGGTTGGCACCTTGGTTTGTATATGCCCTGTACCGGCCTCGATTTGACCAATCCTGGGACGTCATAGGGAATCATGTGAACAGTATACGTGAATTACCTTTCAACCTCCCAAACTCTTTCATGGAAAATAATAATCCTACATGCTATTTTTTTCCCTAAACACTAAAGCAACATAAGGGCAACGCAAGAGAATTCCATTTATCAGTTAGGGGAGTGCTTGTGCAAACTTGTTTTTTTGCTACGTGGCAGAAAGTTTTTAGTTTTCTTGAAAAAGGGCAGGCTGTTTGTTGCCAGCGTTTGCTTCCAAGATGGCTGCAGCAACCTGCCATCGCTCAACTGTTGTCTACTTACGCTACTTATTCGTATGTGCACAGAGATAATTTGAAATTCCACATAGCATTCTCTCTGTTTTGACAGTTTGGGGGTTAGTGCAGTTATGCTGATAGAAAATATATTATGATATTAGTTTTGTAATAAAACATATTTATGTGCAGGTATTTGGTTATGGCTCACATCATCATTATGTTGAAATTCCCATATGATAAATACAGTTTAAAGAAATCCAATGCAACGTGTTACTGTTATGCCAACTGATGACTTTTATTATGTGATGTTCCTGTTATTTGAAAATGGAACAGAAGAGCATGGAAATATAGTATCTTAAAATTCAATGGAAGTGCCTTCTGGTTCTCAAACAGCCTTGAGCTAATCATTTGGTGGGTCATGGCCGTTTGAAACACTTACATTAAGGTAATTTTTTCCACCCTTTCATTTAACTTCCTGTTCTAGAGCAGATCCCCCACAAAGGCCCCAGTGGGGGATGGCTGATGGAGGGCTCGGGCAAAGCCAATCCGATCCTGTCCTCGGTCATAGACGCTGTAGTACTCTGTGAGAAATACATCTCCCAGAATCCACATCTGGCCATTGTCAGACGAGATGTCAACCGACATGAAACCACTGAAGCAGATTTCTTTGTCACCCAGTGCCTCCTAGAGGGATGGAAAACAAAGGGAAAAGAGGATGAAACACAATGAAGAGAGGGAACAAGTGAAGACAGTGAATGAAACAAAAATGAAGAGCAGAAGACTAGAATAGAAGAGGAAAAACTTTTGTCAGCGTCTTTGAGTGTTTTGAAAAGCGCTTTATAAATATAATGTATTATTATTATTATTATTATTAATATATAATGATGTTCCTTAAACTTTGAGTCTACCAGCACAATGACCATTGACACATTTAGCACCTCACCATAGGAGTGACATTACAGACACAAAGCCCATAGAAACACATTCATTATATGCTGGCACTGAATGAAGTTGACATCGATAGCATTGAGTACGCATAGATAAAATCACTAACCCGTGACGATATCCACTCCATGACCCAAGAAACAGACAGATCATTTCTAATTGTATGAACCTTTTTGTACATGATGTAGAACAGGCAAACCCACCCTCCGGACATAGGACTCAGGCGTCAACGTGTACTCCACTCCACTGATGGTAAAGGTGATCTGAGGTAGACTGGATATCCTGGCGCAATTAATCAGGTACTGAAAAACACACAAAGCATCTTAAAATGCAGCGAGGCATTCTTGCTCTTCCTATTTTCCAGCAACTATATTTACAGATGTATTTATTTATTAGAAATATTAAATTAAAGAAACATGTTTTGTTTTGTCTTTGAAGAATGATTTTACTTAATGTAGCTCAAATGGAAAACATTGTTTGATGGTTTGAATGTCACCTCTCCTATGGAGGTGGGTGTGGCACCTATCAGCTCCTGCATGGCGAGTATCTCATTGGTTGGTCCAGCAATGAGGGAGGTTCCTGTGTCAACGATCGCCTGACAACCATTTGCACAAAATGAACTGGAACCCTGTATAGCCACACTGCAACACACAAACACATGTACTTCTTTATGAATTATATATGCCTATGGGCAACAATGCGTGTGTGTTTTCCCATGTGTATGTGTGCGGTTTACTCATGCTTGTTCGTAAGTGTGAGATAGATGGAGTCGGAAAAGAAGAAGAAAGAACAGTGACTGAGAGACCTGTCCATCTTGATCTGCCAGTAGCCCTTGTCAGTGACAGGCGTCCAGTTGATTGAGCCACTGTACAGAGACTCATCTGTCCCTCCCAACAACAGCTCCCCCTCGGGGTCTGTGGGATTCTTACTCCTGTACCCAGACACGCACGCACAGACGCAAACGGGCGCACGCACACACGAACACACGCACATGCGCACCATGCATGCACACACACACGCACGCACACACACATCACAAAAACAACATTTTTAAGCAATCAACTTTTTAGAGATGCTTGCTTCAATTTGTTTCACAATCGCTAGAGGGAGACAAAGCATTAAGCCCAGCTACTGTAGTCTGGCTGTGCAGACAAATTAATTAATTTGGAAATCCAAATTATGGATGGCTACCAAAAAGAAAGATAAGATTTTCCTTCAGTGTGTTACAAATGTTGCGTGGGACTAGCTTGCCATTTGAAAATTACCAAGCTTATCTTACACAAAAGATATAAGGTGTAAAGTTGTGCTCTAAAACGGTCAATTATGAGTAAAGTTTGTGCTTTGCTATAATTACTTGCTAAGGTAGAAGGAGAAAATGGGGAGGTCAATGGTCTTCTGTGACATCATATTGTCAAACACAGGTTTTCCCGGGATTTCAGCCAGGGAGGGGTAGGCCAGTCCCAGCACGCCATCAAACTTGGCCATGACAAACACGTACCCTGGCTCATACACCGACTCCCCAAACTCCTGGTTCAGCGTTATATCTGCCATCTGAAGAGGGTGTTCAGCACAGCAAACGTCCTCATGATAAACTCCACTGAATTGCTATTACATTGCATTACAAGGTTAATAATATGCAAGTATTCTGTAAGGTAAGCAACATGAGAATAAAATAATCAAACTGATTGAAAGTGGAACATTGTGATCATGAACCATGCGTGGACACAGGTCTGCCGATAACACAGCACACACATTATAGCCGCAAACCTAATACTTGTTTCTCTGGTCATGGGAGATGTCCAGTTCCATATTTGAGAAAATGTGATGCACACAAATATTCAGACATACCTTTAATGTATCTCTGCCTATGACTCCCAGCAGATGCCCTGTGCCATAGTTTATCCCAAACATTCGTCCATCATGGTGGAAAGTGCTGGAATCAAATGCCTTGAACTTATGGTGCGCACCTGGGAAGATATAAATGCCCAACCACACAGAGAAAGTACAACACATAATAATGCGACACATGCATAGATTCACACACATGCTAACAAAGATATGCAACACATAAAATTCAGCATTGAAAATGTTCATGCTAGTTACACAAAGAGGAACAACACACACACACACACACACTCACCGATGTGCACATATTCAAAGATCATTAACTTTTACTGAGATAGATCACACTGACATAGAACGAGGCTACCCTGACACCGTCTCTCCTGATGTCTCCCCCTATCTCTGTTTCTAAACCACTTACACAAACATTACCTCTTTCACTCTCTCTTTCTCTCTCTCTCTCTCTCTCTCTCTCTCTCTCTCTCTCTCTCTCTCTCTCTCTCTCACTCACACACACACACACACACAAGCACACAGACTCCTAATGA
>JAVQJS010064219.1:0-13159 GCA_036024795.1 Galaxias rostratus | reverse complement strand
GCGCGCGTGCGTGCGTGCGTGCGTGCGTGCGTGCGTGCGTGCGTGCGTGCGTGCGTGCGTGCGTGCGTGCGTGCGTGCGTGCGTGCGTGCGTGCGTGCGTGCGCGCGCTCTGCTTCTTCTAGATGCCATCATGAACATGGTCAACAACATCGCTGCCAATGTGCTGGGAGGCAAGCCGGAGATGGAGGGCCGAGAGCAGAGACACGGTAGGACTCTCTCTCTCTCTGTCTCTCTGTCTCTGTGTCTCTCTCTCTCGGGTTCTGCCCTTTCCCCTGCTCCCTTCGTCAGAGGAAGGTGCAGAAAAAGGGGTTCTAGTGACGGTTGCCACTCCAGCTCGGTTCTTGATGGGTGTGTGCCGCCCGGCCGGGTGTCAGTGTTTTCCCGGGCGGGACAAAGGCTACCGGGAAAGGGGATCACCAGCCGGTTATGCCGTCCCCAGCTCGCACCTTCCCGACACCCGTTCCCGTACCTAGAGTTTCCTCCTCTCTGATTCCACCGGAGGAGCGGAGCCGACGGCACGTTTGGGAAACCTGGCCGACCGGTCGGTCGGCGCTCGCGCCCCTGGATCTCTTTCCGGGCACCTCGCACGGTCCGTCACCCCCACGCTCATGGCTCCCCTGTGATCCGCGCGCTTGACTTGGATAGACTCGTTCTTTGCCGAGCGCCTCGTAGGGTTGACTGGCTGCCAGTTTAGCGTCCTTATTGGAGTTTCGTTTCGCGCTCCTTCTTCCTCCCTGCTTCATTTTAGTCCTCCTCTTCCTCCTCCTCCCGTTCGTCCTCGGTCTTTGTCTTTTTTCCTGGGCTGTCGAGTCTGAAGCCCACTCATGTCAGGCATCTTGCTTAGATTAGATGGTTTGAAATCTGGCCAGCGGATTGTTTTCTCATGAATTTGGGGTTAGCGTGTGTGTCCGGGTGCGCGCTTGCAGTTACTCCGCGTGCGTGCGTGCGTGCGTGCGCTGAGCTCGTGGTGATCCAGATATTGGTTGGTCTGCTAGCGGGAGGCCTCCGGTTGGATTTCCCGGGAAGAGTCCGTCTCTGTGTGATACCCCGCTGGGGCCCGCACGACACCAAGCACCCCCTGATCCCTCCTGCTCCCTAGCTCTGGTAGCTCTCTGTCCCGGCCTGCCTGCCTGTCTCTACCCCCCCCTCCCCTCCACACATACTGGAGCAAACCGGTTGGAGTCCTGGATTACCCTGCGCTGCCACAACCTGGCAAAAAACAGACTGGCAGACGTATAGTAGCTCAATGGATGTGTTTCTCGAATCGGGTTTAGGAGCTCAACAAACGTGTGCTGAAATGTGTTGGTCTGGTTCCCCGTAGCTAACGAGACAGCTGAGGTCCAGAACGAGACGGTGCGGAACGAGAAGGGGCCACACACCCCCACCCCTACCCCCGACAGCTCCGCTACGTAAGACACACACACACACACACACACACCGCTCCTCGCTCAGTGTAAGTGGTGAACCCGGCAGAGCTAACGTTGCTCTTTGCTCCTCTCCTTCAGGTCGGAAGGAGCCGAGGCAGAGCGCCCCGCTCCCCAGGAGGAGGTGGAGGTCCCTCCTCCCACCGGGGAGTCCTCCTCCGCGCCTCCTCCGTCCTCCCCGGACTCCCCCAACGACGGGCAGATCGTCACCCTGGTGGTGGAGGAGGAGGAGGAGGAAGAGGAGCCCACCCGGTCCACGGTAACTCTGATGGAGGACGAGGAGGAGGAGGAGGGGGCGGAGGAGGAGGAGAAGGCGCGGGAGGAGCAGCGGCGGCGGGAGGCGCGGCGGAGGCGCAGGGAGAGCCAGGGGTACTGCCCGCCGTCGCCCCTGGCCCTGTCCTGCGCCGCCACGCTGCCCGAGCTGCTCCACAGACGCTGCTCTGCCCAGCTGGCCCGGGCCCGGCAGCGCGGCCTCCAGCGCCGGCCCGCCGCTGACGGCGCCGCGGCCCCCGCCTCACACAGCCCCGCCCCCGCACACACCGCCCCGGCCACCCCGGTGCTGGTCCCCACCCCCACCCTGGACCCCCCGCCGCCGCCGCACACCGAGGACGACCCCGAGACGGAGGCCCCGCCCCAGGTCCAGAGCGAGGGCCCGGCCCGCGGGGACGCCGTCACGGCGCACAGCAGCCACCCCGGGGACACGCACGCCCAGGAGCCCCCCATCGTGCTGGAGCCCAGCCGGGCGTCCACCATCCCCCCTCACAGCTTTTCCCAGGCCTCCCTGAACCGGCCGACCCCCACCCAGGAGGAGAAGGACCTGCCCCCCATCAAAGACTCCGCGCTGGACTCTGTGGCCCCCCCAGTCCACCAGGGCATGCCGGTCCCTGAGACGCAGCAGATCAGCAGCCCCACGCCCAGTCCCAGTCCCAGCTCCCCTCTCCTGGCCTTGGGCACAGAGGCCGTGCCCCCCCTCGTGGAGCTCCCCGTCCCCCCCATCAAGGAGCAGCCGGTGCAGGTCCTGCCCACAGCCACCCGCCCGGCGGACATCCCCCCTCCCACGGAGCTGCCCCCCACCCAGCCCGAGCCGCACGCCGACAGGGCGGGGGCGGCGGGCGGCGAGCCCCCCCAGACCCAGGGGGAGCCGAGCGACCCGTTCCCCCCGGCCGGGGAGCTTCAGCAGGGGGAGGACCCGGCGGACGAAGACCTCCTGGCGGGGAACGGCAACGGCCAGCGCTCGGCCACGGACTTCTACGCGGAGCTGCAGGGGGCGGCGGGCGACTACGCGGGGAACGGGGCGCTCCTGAACGGAGGGGCTGTGCACGGCTCCAACCAGAAGGAGAGCGTCTTCATGAGGCTCAACAACCGCATCAAGGCCCTGGAGATGAACATGAGCCTGTCCAGCCGCTACCTGGAGGAGCTGAGCCAGAGGTGGGGAGACCGCTCTGGGGGGAGACCACTCTGGGGAGGGGTGCTCTGGGGTCCACACATCACCCCCTCCTCACTCCATTACTATCCTCTAAGTGGGTGTGCTTTTATTCAGTCTTTTGCTCGTTGCTTGAGCTATGTTGTTCTGTGGGTTTTCGCGTCGTCCAGGTACCGTAAGCAGATGGAGGAGATGCAGCGAGCGTTCAACAAGACCATCATCAAACTGCAGAACACCTCCCGCATCGCCGAGGAGCAGGTCAGTGGGTCCGAGCAGGGTTAGGGTTGGGCCGGGCCTTCTAGGACTGCATTGGCTGTTCACGTCTGCTTGGACGTGTACTGTTTCGAACGGATGCTTTTTCTGATCACGCTGACGTGTATATTGATTTCTTAAGTGACTTATCTCTCTCTGTCTCTCCGTCTATGTCTGTGTGGGTGTGCATGTCTGGTTCCCAGGACCAGAGACAGACGGAGTCCATCCAGGTCCTGCAGAGCCAACTGGAGAATGTCACTAAGCTCATGCTCAACCTCACCACCTCTGTCAGCCTGCTGCAGAGAGAGGTACACACACACACACACACACACACACACACACACACACTCTTTCTATAGTAGAACTGCTATGGTAGTTGGTATGGTTTCATCGCAGTCATCTTCCATGTATAAATTGAGACGTAATCTCTCTGCATATAAATGTGTGTGTGTGTGTGTGTGTGTGTGTCCAGGTATCGGACCGTCAGAGCTACCTGGTGGTGTCCTTGGTGCTCTGTCTGCTGCTGGGCCTCCTGCTGTGTCTGCAGTGCTGCCGGCGCCCCTCCACCCCCAGGGCCCCCAGCCTCCCGCTAGTCCTGCCCAAGAGCAACCACTACCCCAGCCCCAAGAGGTAGAGCACCCCCCCCCCCCCCCACCACCACCACCACACGCACCGTTCTGCAGCCCGTATGAGAGCTGCTTTCTTGGGTCGTCCACGGGTTTGAGAAGAGCATTGTTGTGGTGTAATGTCGTTCCCCCCCACTCGTTACTGGCCCTCACTCAGACCTCAGTAACAGACCTCGTATGTTTTCCATAGCTCCATTGTTTCCTCGCTTCCTTATGGCTCAACAGCATCCTGCCCCCGACTTTGCCCCGCTGCGGGTTCATTGTAGAGTAATCGTGTGTGCGTGTGTGTGCACGTGTATTCATCCTCAGGTGTTTCTCCTCGTATGACGACATGAGTTTAAAGCGCAGACTATCTTGTCCTCTCGTTCGCTCCAAGTCCTTCCAGCTCCCCTCCACTGAAGGTAAGCTCCTCCCTCCCCTCTGCGTTTGGCCACAGACCCTCTTCTCTCAGCTCCCAGTCCTTTGCACCAATGCTCCGCCTCCATCGACATCCCTCCCCAGATGGACACGGAGGCCGGCCATTCAAGAGCCTAGTTCACAGTGCTGTCCCGCCCCCTTCATAAATGCCTCTCATCAAGCCTAGCTGCATCGCACTGAGCCAGCCACACATGCCCCCTCTATCTCTGACTTACAACCCCCGCCCCCCCCCCCCTCTCTCTCTCTCTCTCTCTCTCTCTCTCATATATTTCCCCACCCCGGTGCGTGCGTGCGTGTGTCACACACGGGCGCCCCGGGGTTTGACGGCCCGTCATTGCCGGCTCGCCTCCATGCACGGAGCAGCATCTCAGTGCCGTGCTTTGGGCTGGCTCCTGTTTGACATTTGCAAGTAGTACGAACCCAACAGGGCCCCCGTTACCACCTAGCCCGCCCCCCCCTGGAAACGCTGTCTATTCCAGACCTCCATCTCAGTGCCTCAGAGGCCTTCTCAGTCCCCCCCTCCACTGACCGACCGACTGAACTACTACTTGCAAGGTCCCGTCACGCTTGTCACATGTGTGTGTTTTCCTGTGTGCCATTCCACCATTAACCTGACCCCTCTCTCCCCTGTTCAGTAGGTCCAGATGACTTGTACATTGTAGAACCTCTAAGGTTTTCTCCAGAGAAAAAGGTACGGTGTCCACTCCCATCGCTGCTTTGTCTTGGGCCCTGGCGGCCATCTTAGGAGGTGCCGTTTGTTGTTGTTGTTGTTCTAGTGGTTTATTTTTATTATTATTTTTTATGTGGTCGTTCTGCCGTCACAATGGAACAGGGGCGGAGTCTCAACGCTCCGAAACGGCGTCCTTTCCCGCCTGCTTCTTCCGGCGTCGTGGCGCCTCCCTCAGTGCCCTGTAGGCAAAGCGATGGGGGAAAGGAAGCTGGGGGAGGAGCGTTGAGACACGGCCCGGATGTGTAGTGAGTGTGACGTGGTGACTAGGTCTTGACCACGTCTTTGTTTAGGGTTTAGACTTCTATTACGGCGCAGGGCAGGGTGCCGTCAGTAAAAAGCGTGGAGCTCCTACAGTAACAGACTCTAGTCTGGTTGTTTGCCAGTAGAATCCCCCCCCCCCCCCCTCTCTCTCTCTCTCCCTCATCCACTCTCCACTCCTAGCTCTGCCCTTTGACCTTTGACCTCCACTGTCACAGACCACTCCCCTCGATCCCTGTCACTGTTAAACTCAGATCCATGTTTGGCGGTTTGATTAGCCCCCTAAGTGAAGACGTGGTCCATAGACCCTGTGTCATTTCTATACATGAAGACGAAGTGAGGCTGTGTAATTATGTGCTTCTCTCTTTCTCCGTGCAGAAAAAACGCTGTAAGACAAAGACGGCGGAGACGGTGAAGGCGCTGGCGGCCTCGTCTCCCCTGACCAACGGGGCTCCCCTCTCCAACGGCTTCCACCCCTGCCTGCCCGCCCCTCCACCTCCTCCTGCTCTTCCGCCGCCACCTCCCCCTCTACCGCCCTTCGCGGAGGAGGTGTCCTTCTCCTCCTGCTCCTCCTCGCAGGACTTCCCCACGGAGAGCAGCAGCTGCGGCTCCTCCACCCACTCGGAGGAGTCCTACGCCGGCCGCCTGGCCCCGCCCTCCCCCGTCTCCTCCGCCTCCTCCGGCCTGTGCAACGGCCACGCCCTCTCCCTCTCCTTCCCGCCCCCCAAGGGCCGGCCGCGCTCCGTGAAGCGCCGGCGCTCGCGGCCGGGGGAGGCGCCGTTCTACCCCGGGCCGCCAGGGGGCAGCGCGGGCCCCGTTTCCACCCTGACTCAGCTGATGAAGGGCAGCAAGGAAATGAACGTGGGGACCATTGGAGTGACCGCCGTCAGAGGGCATGTCTAAACTCTCGCGTTTTCACACCTACTAACATAGTTCACTAAACCGTGGTAACTTTGTTTGCAAACCGAAGGGGCGAGTGCCCTCGTCTCACCAGAGAGCCCCTCCCCCCAGGGGCGCGCGGGCCCTCTTTGAAACTCGAGACGCCACGGCAACAGAAGCCTGGCAACCACCCCCAGCCCCCCTCCTCCTCGGAGTGGAAGCCCCCACCAGTCAGAGACCTTCTCTGCGGTCATGTGCCTTTCTATACGTGCTGGAGCTTCTACGGACGAGATGTATGACCCGGTGACATGTACGAACTCAAAGGACTGTTCTTGTTTCTTTTATTGGTGTCGCGCACGGTGGGGACAGACTGAAACACGAGGGCGTGCTCTTTTAACGTGGGTGTGTATGAGCTGTTTGGTTTCTATCTCCTCTCTGTATTTCTACTGGACAAAGCACACCGCTCCCTCCCACAGGGCCGCCACCCCCGGCGGGCTTCTCCCCTGGAGAGCCAGGCCTCTTCTCTACTCCTCCTCCTTCTCCGTTCTCCGACTCACTCAACCCTAACACTACGGTGGTTGGTACAGGACCAGAGGGCTTCACCCTTCATCCAGCGTAGCCCCCCCCCCCCCCCGTCGCCGTGGCTCTCTGTGCGGCTGTCCGGCCCACAAATCCAGCCGACCCAAGCTGAATGAAGAAACACACGTTTGAATGGTGGGTCAGTCAGTCAGTCAGTCAGTCAGTCAGTGGCTGCCCAGTGTTTCCAGTGCGTCTCCAGCCCACCACTCCACCACCAAAGCAGCAGAAGCGGTCTCTAACACCCCCCCACCAATTTACATACACATCAGCATTTCATTCAGATAGTAGTTTTGGGCTGGGCCCGATCTCTATGCGTACGCGCGCTCACTGTGAAGGCAAGCTGTGTTGAGCGTCTTTCGATCCAGAGCAGTGCCTCTCACACAGGGTTCGAGTGCCCGAGAGTCTACTCCTATTTATTTGCGTATCTGAGCCACGCTCGTTGCTGCAGGCTGGTGATCAGCTCAACCGGGAGTGAAAGGATCCCGACGGGATCCGGCGATCCTCAGAGGAAGGTTAAAAGGGAAGAGTCCAGGGAATTTTCACATGCACCTCACCCACAAACACACACACACACGCGCACACACACACACCTAGGGTTCTTTGGAGGATATGAAGAGATGTGTTTTATTTATCTATTTATTTATTTAAATGCCTCCGCAGCTGTCCACAGGTCTTGTCCTCCCGTGTCCACAGGGTGTGGACTCACACACACACACACACACACGCACACACACACGCACACACACATTGTGGATACTTACATAGTAATGGTACTAATGGATATGGAGTGAGTGAAACTGCGAATATATATATATATACATATATATATATGTGTGTGTTCAAGGTCAGCCTGCTCTTTCACAGGTAGATGTGTTTTTTTCTCCTCTCAATGGTTGTGGTGTGCTGGCTCCTGCTGCTCCTGCCACACTGTGACCTCCTCCTACAGCATCGACTAGACCGTCTACTAGGTGACCCATAAGACTGTCTCCCGTTTCACATACCGGAGGGGTGTTCAGACGGTAGAACGCCCTACACCAGACCTCTGACATTTAGGGGAGGGAGGGAGGGAGGGGGGGACCGCTTCCCTTGTTGTTTTGAAGTCGTCAGTTGGGAGGCCGGGCTGGAGACGGGGATCCCTTGCTTATCGTCGTGCCAACGCGTTAGTCTGTGTCTGTCAGCCACGAGAGTGACTCCAGAGTGTCCCTGAGCCTCGGCCACCGGCAGGGCGTGAGGAGGCGAGTGACTGTTGTGAATAGAGCGTTCATGAGAACCCTTCAGGCACAGCTTCTCCTAGGGTCGACCACTGTGAAGGTGCCACCCGCTGCCATTGGGATGTGGGAGAGAAAGCTGGGGGGGTTAGTGTGTGTGTGCGTGTGCGTGCGTGCGTGCGTGCGTACGTGCACGTTTTCTGACTGGCTCGGTTTCCGGTTGGATTTCCGACGGCGAGCGCCGCACAGAGACAGGCGGCCACAGAGAGATGTCCCCGGACGTCGACGCACTCCCTCTGGAGCGACGCCCACAAACCCCCAACCCCCCCACGCCCCCCCGTCGACCGTCCCTCCGGTCGCCACCCACACACCCGTGTCCTGCACAGTTTCCTCCGAGCCCAACACACGCCACCGGCTGTAAGAGGGCGGGGGAAACGGTTTTAACCACTTTCATTCCCGTTATACAAACCCGGAGAGCTGAGGAGCTTCGTCGGACCGCCCGCTCTCCTCCCTGTCCCTCTGTCTGTCTTTTTATCCATCCCTTTGTTATTCACCAGACTTTCCTTACGTTTGAGCTCCACTGTGACTGAAGTGTGGGGGGAAAAAAGGACTTTGCTTTGAATAAAGGGAAGGCTGAGAACGGGTGCGGAACCCAATATTCTAAATGTGATTCAAATGTTTCGAACACCCCAAATGAGACATGCCCCCTTTTGTTTTGTTTTTTTGTTTTTTTTAAACCTCTGGTGTCCAAACTCGACTTGTGCGTGTGTAGATCCGTATGCATGCGAGAGTGTTTCCTAGTTCTCTTGTTATCGGTGTGTGTGTGTGTGCGTGCGTGCGTGTGCGTGCGTGCTTTGAAAGGACAACTCTGAAAATGCTAGTATGTCACAAGCCGATGAAGACGAGGACTGCCTGTGAGGAGGAAACCAGAGGAGCTCAGTGTGCACTTTCTATGACTTCCCATGCCTTTCTCTTGTTTTCTGTACTACCTGCTATGTCCAAGTGCTTTTCTTCTTTTTATGTCTGTATCGCGCTCTCTTTTTATCACTCACTCTCTCTGTTATTACTCTAAGGAAGAGCTGCACAGTATATTTGAGCAGGAGTGAGTGAAACTACAAAAATGTAGTGCCATTAGAAACTGTGAATTTCTAAATAAAACTTGTTTTTTTTTGTCTTTCACTTGAGTCTGATTTCGTATTTATTTATTGCTACTGATGTAGTTGACACCAAATTAGTACAAAAAAATAAATTCACAGCTGAAATCCATTGAAAGCACGAAATTAGTGTAAATGGGATGTGCCGTTTGACTTAACCACGTTTTATTGCTGACCAAAGCTTTGAGTTGCCTCCAGGAAATGACAACTTGCTTAATGGCTGACTGTAAATTCAATTACATCGATTGTTTCAAGAGCATCTCCTCTGACTAAAAGCAAAACTATCTAGACCACAGGATGCATTAGAAAACCAATAACAGCTTTCTTATGACATCTGAGTGTAAGGCTAAGTATATTACACACTGTTTTCTGAGTCAAAGCCCCTCCAATTCATGCACTTGGAATTTATGCTCTAGTAAGCCTATTATACAATGTCGTTTTTCAGATCTCAATTTGCCATATTACACAACATCTGACAAATAAAATTACAACTTTTAACCTTCATGGTTGGAATCTATTTAGGAAATGCGGAGGAAACGGATGGGATTGCTGCCAAAATCAGATCAGATAAAGATAGTACAATGTTGCCATCTAGTGGTGAATTACTTTTTGACCCAAAATTACTCCCGGCCATGTGGTGTCGCTGTTGATACTATTCTATTATATTTTGGGATTCGTTGGACTTCTTTGTTTCTTCCGTTGTTTACCTTTGTATGTGACAAACATGGCCGACGAGTTGGACGTTGTTGATATCGAAGGAGATGATTATGATAATAACAGTGTTGGGTAAGCAAAAGTGTTATTATCGCGTTTGTTGTTAGATATTTATTATTGTTTGTGTCAGCTCCTTGCTATTTGCTGCAGTGTACGTATAGCTAGCGAGCTACATTGGATATCTTGATTCCAAATTGACATCCTAATTCACGCTGCTGGGATGGGCTGTGCCCGCATTCTGTACAGTTAGCCCAGCAATCCTATTTGTGAAATATTCAGGTCTAAAATACTAATATGTCCCATTATTAATCATTCTAATGCACTTGTCATACTGCAACCTAAACTAGCAAGCTATTTTACATTATTTGCTGCCTTGAAGACGTTTTTTGCCAGCATCCTTTATTTTTTCACCTCAGTTTATTGGGTCAGATTTGTTAACCTTGCAGTGTTTTTAGGTATATTTCAAAGCTAATGTAAGACGGTGGATTCATTTAATGGCGGTCATTACTTCTTTCAGAACTTTTGAGGAAGGTGGATTGCTCCAAGACCAATTTTTACAGTCTGCATGGAAGACCAGTACTGGGATACTGGTAAATACGATCGAGCCTTATTCTCTTCCCAGCCACCCAGTCAACTTGATTAAAATGAACCAACACAAACATATACACTTTGTTGTATAGTGGCTAAATGTGGCACCCTAGTGGTTGTTTTAGCCTGAGTTCTTCAGACTTGAGGGAAGGGAAGGTCGGGTCACCAGAAAGATAGATGACACTGGAATCCAGGTTTTTGTCTTGTCTATTTACATAGATTTTTTTGAAGTAACCCGTTTTAACCCTTTCCTCTGCAGCCATGGGAACTGGACAGCTCCATCAGTGCAGAGAACAGGGAAGTGATTGAGAGCATGCTGCTGGAAGAACAGTATCCTTTAGCTCTTCAGCAGGTCCACTGCAGCCTGACTAGAGACTTTCCATTGGCAGTAGCCACCCTGACGCCCCTCACGTCGAGGTGTGTGTCTCTGTCTTTTTGCTTTTGCCTGCCAGCTAGATGGTGTTTACCGATCCTTAAGCCTGATTTATAGGTATTACTTGACGGGGAGAGATATGCCCCAGAATGGGTGGACCAAAGACCCCATCTCTAAACCCAAAGCGAAGAAGTAAGTGTGATCTCCTGCTGGCGTTGACCCTTTGGGTTAGAGAACGTGGTGGTCCAAGGTTCATGGTTTACAGAGTTTACAGAGGCAAAAGTATGCAATTAAATTCTTGTGCTTCTTCGACACCTAACGCTAATGCAGTGTCCATGACACGTCTCTCTGGAGGTGACTTTAGAAAATCTCCCCTCGTCTGTGTGCTCCCCGTGTCCTGCAGGTCTCCAGCCAGGCCCGAGGCTTCAGGACCCTCCTCCTCCTCCTCTTCCACGTCCCGCTGGTCCCTGCCGGAGAAGGAACTTTTTGAGGAAGGGCTGGTGAGGCCGCCGTCCTTTCCGAGCTCGATCATCAGAAACCATTGATCAAGTCTTTTATCTTATTTGTTTTGTTATTTATTTGACCTTTTATCCGTACATCCGGGTGTGTTTGTCTTAACGTAAGCTGACTAGGGGCTGTGTAGAACTGTGCTCCTAGTTCTGGTTAGTGTGTTGGCACCCCACTGAGAGACAGACAGTAGGCTCTACGTGACTATTAGCTATGTTTGTGCTCTGAGTGCCGCAGGCCCAGTTTGGTCGGCGCTGGACCAAGATCTCCAAGCTGGTGGGCAGCCGGACGGTTCTCCAGGTGAAGAGCTACGCCAGGCAGTACTTCAAACACAAGGTGAGGACGGCGTTAACCAGGGAGTTCCCAGCCCAGTATCACCGATCTATCCGTCACTAGTATGCCTGCTGATTGCTTCTGCACTCTCTTTGTTTGATTCTTTCAATACTCCAATTTTGTCTAAAAGGTATTCCATCACTTGTCTCCAGTTATAAAAATTGATTAGACTGTCCATTGAGTATATTCCTCTTTTGGCTGTACAACTCGTCGACTGTACGTTAATCAGCTTATTCCTGGCTTGATCCGCAGACTAAACCAGCTGCGGGCTCAACAGCTCCCCCCACAGGCCAGGTGGTGAAGACAGCCCAGAGCACAGAGTCCAGCTCCAGCCATGTGTCTGCCCTGGTCAACGCCGTCCGCATAGAGAAGCTGTCTGACGACGAAGAGGTGGACATCACCGACAGCCCGAGCGACGAAGAGGGGAGCGGGAGAGGAAAGCGAGCGGAGCCGGCGGCCAAACCCGAGCCCGGTGGCTCCGCCGCCCTGGACGGCACTGAGAGCCAGTCGGACAGCACCAGCCAGGGGGAGGACAGCCAGTCGGAGCCCAGCCAGAGAGGCACGGGGCCAGGGCTGGGAGACGGCGACCAGGGGGAGAGCGGACAGGACCGGCCTGAAGACTGCCCTCCGTCCCCACTGAGCCGTGGGCCCTCCGCCCTGTGCCCGAGCCCAGAGAGGTCCGCTGTGATGGGGCTCTCCGAGGAGGACCTCCGGCCTGGGCAGGGGCCGGAGGCTGTGGAGAGCCGGCCCCACAGCCAGTGTGGAAGCCCGGAGGCAGGGGAGCAGCCAGAGGAGAGCTGCACTGAAGGAGGAGGTGGGGCTCCGTCAGCTCCTTCAAACGCCCCTTTTCACGGGATAGGCCTAGAAATGGAAGGGCGTTTGAATCCGTTTCATTGTTTTTCTTCCCCGGCGATGGCAGAGGCGGACCAGGACGAGGAAGAGGAAGGGGAGGAGCTCAAGGTCCCCGAGCAGGAAGTGCAGATGGACATGGTCACCATCACGGAGGAGGAGAAGCAAGCTATCCCGGAGTTCTTTGAGGGACGGCCGTCCAAGAACCCCGACAGATACCTGAGGATCAGGAACTACATCCTGGACCAATGGTACGCACACACACACACACACACACACACACACACACACACACACACACACACACACACACACACACACACACACACACACACACACACACACACTCACACGCAGCCGTTTTGTCTCGAGGCGCTCTGGAGGTTTGTGTACGAATGCCGGGACGGGCCGTTGACTCATCTCACACTGTTCCCTGACGAGTCCCCACCCCCTCTCTCCCCTCCCGCCCCTGTGTTCCTCTAGACGTCCAGGTGAAGCAGACACCTTCCCCAAAGGGATTAGCCCCCCTCCCCACCTTACCTCCAACCCCCGCCCCCCCCCTCAATTCCCCCGTCTCGGGTCCACCTGCAGCCGGGCCGGGCTTCGACGGACCTGTCCTCCAACACCTTCTTCTCTATCGCTGCTGAGATCTTTTGTTTTTTGTTTCTCGTTCCTCTCCATCTTATCAACCCAGCAATCTGAGGTGGGGTGTTTTTTTTGTCGTGAGATGATGAAGCCAGGAGAGCTTGTCACCCCCCCCTCAACCCCCCCCCCCTCCACCCTACCTCCGCACCGTTACCCAGTTCTTCTGCAGAAAGCTGACATCTACACAGCCTTCTCCGCTG
>JAVQJS010064213.1:0-12831 GCA_036024795.1 Galaxias rostratus | reverse complement strand
GAAAAATAAAAAGACAGTATGTAAAAAGACAAGACACAGCGTATACACACACACACACACACACACAGAGAGAGAGTGAGTGAGAGAGAGAAAGAGAGAGAAAAACAACTGGAGGGCCTGGAACCAATCACCTGAACAATCTAATCCTATTGGCTCTCCACTGCTCTCCGCAGGCAGCGCGCGCACACACACACACACACACACACACACACACACACACACACACACACACACACAGAGGGGAGAGAGCAAAAGAAAGAGGAAGGTGAAAGAGGAGAGAAAAAGAGAGAGGGGGTTGGAGAAAAGGAGACAGAGGGCAGCGAGGGCAAATAGAGGAAGGACATTTTCCCACTGGCCAAGACTCTCCTAGCAGTGAGACAGGCCAGCGCTGTGAGACAGGTCTACGCTGTGGGACAGGCTAGCGCTGTGAGACAAGTCAGCGCTGTGAGACAGGCCAGCGCTGTGAGACAGGCCAGCGCTGTGGGACAGGTCTATGCTGTGAGACAGGCCAGCGCTGTGAGACAGGTCTACGCTGTGAGACAGGTCTACGCTGTGAGACAGGTCAGCGCTGTGAGACAGGCCCGCGCTGTGAGACAGGCCCACGCTGTGAGATGGGCCCATGAGGTCAGACAGGCCTAGCTGCAGTGAGAGCGCGACCAGTGCCGTGCTATCTCAGCCTGACAGACTGAGGGCCCCGGGGGCGCCGGCCAAATCTCCGGCCAAACCCTGGGACGAAACACATGGTCAGAGCCGTGATCCCCATAAACTCCCGGGTCTTAATCCCTCCATGGAGGTTTGCGGATTGGATCCGAGTGCATGGGACACTCTCCGCCTGCCAGCAGGGGGCCCTGGGTCACGAAACAGCCAAAGGTCTGCGGAGAGACGGGCTGGGCGGCTGGCTTGATCAAGGGCCGGAAGAAGGAATCAAACGAGCAATCACATTCAATTACGGCTAGACAACAGTGCGCGAATTGTCTTCTCACTCCGCCTACCCCTCTTTCCTTGATACAAAATGGAGGAGGGGGAGGACTGGGTCATGTACAAAACGCGTTTAAACTGACCCTCGGGGCCCAGAGACTGTTGACTGACGACAAAAGAGAGAGAGGGCGAGCGAGCGAAAGCGAGAGTAGCCCGTGTTTCTCCGAGCCTAGTTGCTGATGCACCTTTTCAGCAGGCGGGCTGCACAACGGCAGGAGAGAAAAGGACAGTCTTTCAAAGAGCGGAGTAATGGAGCGTTGGACTGGCCTGCTCTCACTGTTCTACAGCCACGGGCTGCCTGGCAGCGACTACCACGGCCCTCAACAATCCTCTCATGTGAAAAAAAACAAAAAAAAGGATTATAATAAAACAGACTGGAAAAAAGGAATCATATATTATAGTGAAATATCTTGTTGGCTCACATGAACTATGTAAAGAAGAAATGTACCAGACAATAAATGGCTAAGACACTGTCTTGCATGCTTTCCTAGCCTCCACAGAAGGTTAGGCCAAGATACACACAAACACACACACACACACACACACAGTTAATGACCCACACAGTTAATCACTGTTGGAGGGACTGGCCCTCTCCCTGGCACAAATGCACACCCCAGCAGTTAGCGCACTCCGCGATTGCTCTCACTTTTGAACAGAATAACACCTAAACTGAAAGCCGCCCTCCCAACCACATACATAGGCACACAGGCACCCTCCTTGCTTTCACACATTAACACGCCCGAGAATTACCCCCGGTAAACCCAGAGTCAGTCTCCATATAGCCGTGTGTAACATTAAAGGGGCGGAGGAGGAGCTGCTAGCGAGTGCTGGCCGGGTCCAACCACCAGAACGTGCTCTGCACCCACCTCTCTACCACCGCACTCACCACAAAGAGGCAGCCCTCACACTCACACAGTCATCCAACCACCAACAGCTGGTGCACCACATGAGCGCGCCCGCCTACACACACACACACACACACAAGTGTAGAACCGCAGCCACCACAAAGAGGCCCCACGACATCCAGGTATATGCTGCACTACGGCAGCACAACTGTCCCTCAGTCTCTCTCGCTTTCTCACACAGAGAGAGAGAGAGAGAGAGAGAGCGAGAGCGAGAATCCCTCTGAAGTCACTGCATGTATATTTCTCCCTTTATCTAACAGGCCAAACCGTAAACACGTCTTTCCAGTAAACCATGCCTACTCGCAACTAGCATGTAACAACCGGCCTAGTTATTGATTAGCAGCCTGATGTCGTCAAAGTTTCCATGAACTCGGGAAGAGATTTAAAGGGCAGCACTACCCGCAACCAAATAAACAGGCGAACACATGCACACATGCACGGAGATACAGAGTGGACAGGTGTTTAAATAAATGTTGTATTTTGATAGACCTGGCAATGCAAAATACATGAATTTACAGCCCAGCAGGAGGTTAAAATGGGACACATTCGAATGCTCCGTTCAACTCCGCAGAAACCTTCCACTGGCAGGTCTTTCATGAGAGTGCAAAGGCAAGTATTGCAAGCATAACGGGCTGGTCTCAACCCAAGTCAAATAGCTCTGTCAACTCTTTGCCCACAGGCTTTTCTTGTGTAGGATTTAGGCCCATATTCCACCAGAAAGAATGTTTAGGAGTTTAAATCGCTACGGAGCCACTTCAAAGCGGAGTGCACGCTTCTCAAACTCGGAATGGCTTCGGGAACACATTCTCGCGTGCAAACGCCCCGCGAGTGCCGAGAGCTCAGAGGACATGCGGGAACAGGATTCCCACCAATCGGGAGGGCATCACAAGAGGATCTGGAGCTGGCAGCCGCTCTGCGAGGGCTGGGCTGAGCACGCGGCCCTGGTGCTCTGCCTACTGCTCGCCTCGCATTAGGCTAAGTGAGGAGTGGATACCCTCCAATGGGACTTCTAAATGCATCAGCCTCAACAGCCATTTAATCACCCGCCCCTGCCCCCCTTATCTCTGGCTTTCCGAGGCACCCCGCACTCCTCCTCCCTCAGCCTCTGTCTCTGCTCCACTCCCCAACGCTATTTATCACGATGAGGGGACAACAGGAAGCCTTTAATGACATTTTCGAATGGACCTGAGCCAGACGTTAACAGCGGATGCTGGGTTCACAATCAACCCCGCGTCTCCTGTTCCCTCGCCTCTCCAACCTCCTTGCCTCTCCCGTAGCCTCTCCCGTAGTCTCTCGGTTCCTTTGTCGCCTAACAGTGTTGCGCTAACACTGCGGGGGTGGGGGCGTGCGATATTTCCAACCTCGTCACGGCGCAGTAAGAAAAGCACTGGCGCAGGCATCTCCACGTAAACCTAGTCTTTCTCAGAAGCATGCGAGGGAGGGGCCAGGAGCCTTGTCATGGCCGCCGTTGCGTGCAACCCCGCAGCCCAGTGGCCACTGATCCTGATCAAGCAGGCAGGTCAGGACCCATCGCTGCGCCTCAAAGGGCAAGGCTGTGACATCTGACCGGCGCCTCCTGGGCCCAGTTAGGCCACGGCGGGGAGCCGGCTTTCCCTGGGCTAACGCAGACACAGAGACACATGTACCACTACCAGGATAACCATAGCCCGCTGTACTAAAAGGACGAAGAGACTATCGCAAGGGCAGAGTGGATCACTGTGGATCAAACGATCCTCTGTTAGATCTCCGGCATTATATCAGATCAGTGCCAAACTATGAGGATTTACAAAGCCCGGGGGAGGGATTAGGATACCTTGGACACCCTAAGCCACTACACCTAGCGCGGCAGCCTGCTTAGGGAACGCTAAACGGAGCCTCTGGAAGGAACTACCTCGGAGAAGAAACGTTGGGATGGACAACACGTAAGGCGCGGTGAATTCATCACCACCCTAATCCCACCCGCCTTTCTTCCTGGTAGGGAGTGACAGAGCAACAGCAGCAGTCGCCTAGCAGCCTGGGAATGTCTCCGAGGAGCAGAACCCTCTCCCGTGATCGAGATCAGAGGGGCACGCTTTGAACAACATGCTGGGAATGGACTCTGCCCGTTGCTACACATCTGCCACTGCATGGCCATAATAAAGAGCTGTTATATGGATGACTCAGAGCCCAGTGTTAGTGTCTTTCTTTGAACGCATCGACTGACACCGCGGAAGAAGAGGCGAAGGTTTCGCCTACAACATGTCCCCCTCGACCGCTCTAGGATGAGGTTGTGACCACCTGAAATCCTTTTCTCTGCCACCGAGGTGGCTCATCTGACACTCTGAAATGCATTGCCACTCGAGTGGGGTAAAAAGTAACATCTTTAAATTAAATCTAGTCGAACCCAGGGGTGACGAACGCATCGCCTGATTCGTATCGGAGCGAGCGAGTGGTTTCGACACTTCTCACCGTCTCGTCAGAGAGGTGGCGGTTCATCAAAAGGTCCACAGGTTCTCGATGACATCAGAACTCCCCGTCCAATGAAAAGGCACTTTTTATTGACATGGCAAGAAGCCAACCGCATACTCTGCCAGTGCTGAGGCTTGTAAGCCGCATAGCTTAGGCAGTGGGAGCAGGGGTGATGAGCGTGTCGTAACATGCCCTGTTCTGGCCACGACGCAAACACACTGTATGACAGGGACCAGCACGCAGTGTTACTCAATCCTCTGGAGGAGGAGGAGCCACCTTTATTTTCATCCTTCCTTCCCTCCTTCCTTCCTTCCTTCCTTCCTTGAGCTATTTCAAGAGGCGATAAGTGATTGATTGCGCAAAGGAAGGACAAAAAGAAAAAGCTGACGGTACAGCAAAGTTCCCAGGGTAATCCAATCCTGGGAATTTGTTCAATTGAATGAAACCCTTGAATGAGTTAAAGGAACTAAAAATTTTGCATTCCGTGTTCCTCCCCAACCAAATACACAGGCACACGCACACACGAAAAGACCACTTCCCAACATACCGGTGCGTTCTATGTAGTCCACGCATTTCTCAATGAACAGTGGAATGGGTCTCTCCTGAGTGACCAGGTTCTGCAGCGGAACACCAAAGTAGTTGCTCTCCCAGTTCCTTCGTGTGGGAGGATACAGCGGCTTGGGAGGCTTCGACGATTTGGGCTGCCCAGGGAGAAAGGCAACAGAGACAGAGAGAAAGAGGGAGGAGGGGCGGCCGAGGGAGGAAGAAAGACGAGAGGGAGAGAGAACATAGGCGACATTGTTAAAAAGTAAAACAGTAGAAGACGTGTCCGCTTTGACTTCCATTGTTTTGTCTATTCAAAGCGGAGTTGTGCCCAAAGCAGTTAAGCTGTAATTGAAAAAGATGCAGCCTAAATACCTTACAACGGCAGACATTTTGTTGCTTGGGCTTTTGCCATTTGCTGCTGTTACACTAAACTGTCTTTGATAATCAGAAATACAAGGTCAGCATTCATACTGGTTATTAGCGCTGGAGGCTGTTTCTGCAAAGAATTACACACCACCGACTGGTTCATTGCTCTTTGTGCGTGTGTCTGTGTGTGTGTGGGTGTGTGCCAGTGTGTGTCACACACTGCAAACTTGTCTATGAATGCCTTTGACATCTGCTCCAGCAGAGATGCACTTGCTACAGTACAAATAGGAAGCTACAGCTTAAATTCTGCCCCGCTCAACAACAATGAAGCAAGTGCAGAGGACAGAAAATACAGCCCAACACACTCTTACAGTTAGCAGAGATATGGATGATTGCGTGGTTTTGTATCAGGTTCATTTTTCTGTATTGTCACTGTGTGATATGGAATACACAGGACCATGATAGGGACGCAGAAAATCAGATTTACCATAATCTAATATACCTATCCATAATATAGTGACTAGGTGATAGGGTCCTCAATCGTAAATGAATATAATTGGTTTACCAGCGAAGGTCAGAGCTATACCTTTTTGGGTTCCTTTGGAGTCTTTGGCGTCTTCTTCTTTTTCATCTTTTTGTCGTCCTGTTCCGGGTCAGAGGTTATGGCGGGGTTGTCTATCCCTCCCTTCCAGGGGTCGACGGGCGAGAGCAGCAGGTCGCCCTCGCTGCCCTGGTGAGCGCGGCCCTTCTTCTTCTTCTGCCGGACGCGGCCCGACTCCTCTCCGTCGCTGTCCGAGTGGAAGCGCCGGTGGTAGGCTTTGGTCTTGCTGAACAGGATCTTGGAGCGGTGCTTGTACTTGGAGGGCCGCCGGCCGGCCTGCGACAAGCCCAGGTCGAAGCCGTTCTCCTCCTCTCCGTGGCCGTGCAGCGTGCCGTAGGATGCGCGCGTCCGGCCCGACCGCTGGGCGTCCTCCGGGACGGCGTAAGTGTCGTCCGCCAGCAGGAAGCCCTTGGGCTTCAGGAGGGTGTCCAGGGGGTCGGCGTAGTTCTCCGAGCCCGCGGTCTTCCTCATCCCGGCCTCGATGGTCTTGAGCAGGTTGGGGTCCAGCTTCTTCACGCCGGGCTTGGGCATCACCGGCTTGGGCCGGACGGGGGGAGGCACTTTGTGGTTGCGCTCGTGGTCTCCGAGGGGCGTGCTGTGGACCGGATACTCGTTGCCCTCCGGGTCGATCCGGTACTTGGCCCGCTCGCTGGGCGTGGGCAGCAGCTGCACGTCGTCCCCGATGGGGCTGTAAGGCGGCGGTGCCTCCGTGTCGTCCTCCGAGTCGGGGTAGTAGGAGTGGTAGGCCGGGGAGTGGCTGTGCGGCGACTGGGGGAAGAAGTCGTCGCTGGCCGCCGTGCAGTCCCGGGACGAGCTGTCGTACATGAAGGAGCTCTCGATGCCCCCCTTCTTGTCCAGCACCTCGTTGAAGAAGGGCGTGAACACCTCGGTCTGCCGGTGGTACTGCGACAGCGAGTAGAGCGCCGTGAACTTGGCGGCGATCTCCGTGGCGATGTGCTCGCCCTCCGTCATCAGCTCCTTGATGGCGTCGTTCTCGAAGAAGTCGGCCTGGCTGTCAGTGATGGCCACCATCTGCACGGGGATGACGTCCTGCACCTCGGCCAGGAAGGCCCGCAGCATGGCCATGGAGGCCTTCCGCTTGGCTGAGTACACCAGGATGTAGCCGTGGACCAGCTCGTCCTTCCGGATGCCTATGGACGAGTGGTAGGAGAGCACGGTGACCTGGATGCGCCGCCGGCTGTCCCCGATGATCTTGTCCAGGACCAGCGTGTTGCTCTGACCGGGCTGGCCGGCGCTGCAGGCGTGGGAGTCCAGGAAGGGCGAGAGGATGAGGTCCACGCTGAACGGGTCGCCGCACATGGCGCACATGACGATGCGCAGGTCCGTCTCCGACATGTCTTTGATGGAGGGCAGGGGGCTGCTCACGTCAAAGTGGTGCTTCACGCCCTCCAGCACGCCGCGCAGCGCCTGCTTAATCTGGAACTCGTTGAACTTCCGCGGGAAGGCGCCGGAGGGGATGTCGACAAAGGTGCACTGGAGCTTGTTGGCCAACTGCTGGCCCTGGTGCCTCAGGATGGGCATGTTTTTACAGACCGCGTCCCTCTGGTTGGCTAAGATCAGGATGAACGGCAACGGCGGGGCGAACCGGTCCCTCCTGTTCTGCGCGATCTCGGCCCGGATCCGGCCGATGCAGTCGCCGACACAGTTAAGCGACTCGATGGAGCTGAACACGCAGAAGCAGCCGTGCGGCTTGAAGGTGGACACCCACGTGTGGCTGAAGAGCAGCGTGGAGTTGACGTCCACGGGCAGCAGCTCCAGCTCATAGATCTTGCCGTCCAGGGTGTACTCGTCGTCCGTGGACTGAGCGCGGATCTCGTTGGCCAGCTCCTGTGCCAAGCCTTCTCTCCCCAGGAGACACAGGTTGACTTTGTCAATGTTGGCACTGTGGTAGTAGTGGTTGGAGCGGCCGTGGTCCAGCTGTACCAGCCGGTTGGCTAGGACCTGCTCCACTTTCAGGTCAACGCAGGCATGCCCGCTCAGACAGGTCTCCTTGGTGGGGTGGTAGACAAAGCCAATGTGCTTCAAGAGGAGAGACTCCCGGTCAGGGGCTAGTTTCTGTAAGGCTCTGTACCTGGGCTCCTCGCTCAGCACGCTGTGGATCTCGCTCATCTTATCGAAGCTCGGGGTGGCATTTAGGTCCAAGTCGTAGAACAGCTCGGCGTGCTCAAAAAGCATTTCCTGAAATTCGTCTTTTGCCCGCTCTACTATTTCCTGCTGGTGTCGGCTGTAGACGTCCCTCCTGTCCGATTCAGTGATGTACTTGTAGGCCTCGTCCTCCATCACAAAGCACATCATCTCTTCCCACGCCTGGCCAGGACTGATTAAGTGAACCCTTTCCAACGTCTTCTTAAAAAGGTCTTTCATCTCCACCCGCCTCTTCTCAGAGAAAAGGTGCTGAACGTGGTTCTGGAAGATCCTCTCCCCATCGGCCGTGTTGAGAAGGTCAAAGGGCACCCTCCGGTCACTGTTGTCGATATGGTCGCTCTCGTCCCACGGCGTGTGCTCAAGGACCACAAACCAGTATTGGAACTCGGACCGTTCCCGAATCAGGTTCTGTGCCTCAGCCCAACTTAGGTGCTCGATTTCCTCCAAGTTGTTGAGGAGATTGTTCAGGACTTTTGGAAGGTTTGACAGGTACTCCTCTCTCCGTTTCTTGATATGCTCCTGCTTCAGCTGTGTTATGTGCTTGTTGAAGGTGTTCCTGGCTTTCTTTGTGCCCTCCAGAGTGATGTACTCCTCGTAGTCTGGGTGGCTTTTCAAGTTGTTGCTCACCGTTTTCCACGTGGCGTGGTAATCTCTGACGCTCTGAACTATAAGCTTTTCAAACCTGTCGGTCACATTCGCAACTAATTGCCGCTGAATCTTGTACGCCTCCAGGTAAGGGATGGTTTTGGGTTTGCCTCGCGTCTTGTCCATCTGCTGTGCCAGTGCGTTGAAACACAGCTCAATGTTAATGTTTGACCTTGCAGACGTTTCAACAACCAGAAGGTTCTTTTTGCTGGCGGCAAATGCTTGGAGTTCCCTCAGAGACTGATCCACGCACTCATCACATTTTGTTGCAGCTATAACAATGGGCTTTTTTGCTTTCACCAATTGGGAGTAAAGGCAGTTGACAAATTTCATCTGGTCATCAAATTTCCTATTGCAGCCTTTGCTCACATCTATGCACAGTATAAAACCGTCAATGTTGAGCTTCCCATCGGGCATCTGTTTCTGGTCAAAGTCCTGCTCCAGCCCAAGCTGGTCGGTGCAAATATACATCAGCTTCTCCGCTGACTGTAGCTTGGGGGACGCAGCCCTTTTAGTATAGGGCTGCAAGTTTGTGCTGCGATGGGGCAGGAATGTCTGATCGTCTATAAACTCCGTCTGTTCAATTATCTGCATTTTACACTCCAGCCCATCGTCCCCCCTGTGCAGCGCCTCTCCCCAGTAGAGGAAGTGGTCATTGTTCACCACACGGCCACCAAAGTCGATTGTGCTCAGCACAGAGGTGTGCTCGCTATAGTAGTCGTCTGCATCAGGTCGGACATATCTGTTGCACAGGCAGGACTTCCCCACACCACAGTTGCCCTTCTCCTTCTCTGTTCCTGAGAGGCCCACCACACAGATGGAGAACATGGGGGGGCGTGCATCTTTGTTTTTGGCCATTATATCCCCCCAGCGCTCATCACTTGGTTAATTCCAGGAAAAAGGTGTCTTGTGCAGCAGCTATCATTCCAGGTCCACTGGACAATTTTGTGGGCACAGATTCATGGTCAGTGGCAAGGGCATGGCTTTTCCCTTTTAAGTGGTAAACCCCTCCGTCTCTGTCCTAGGTCCTCCTCAAGCTGGGATAGGGCAGCTCTCGGTCCATCACCTTCCTGCAAAATATGAATTTGGAATTCAAACAGTTTATGCAAATAAAATCACAGCTATGGTAAATAGTGAAATAAATGCATTTTTATCATCTTTATAATATTTACACACAAAACACTAACTGCCAGGCCACATCTTCTGACAAAATAATGAGCTATAATAATCATAATAACAGTTTTGTAAAAAAGTGGAAAAGGGTCGATCTGTTTACAATTCTATTATAATTAGTAATTTAGCAAAAGCACCCTGACATACAGTCCTATTGTCAGTGCCAACATCATCCTCAGAGAAGGCAAATTAGTATGTTTAAAGACCCTGTCGCACAATGTAATCTACTCCACTGAACAAGTTCAGCGCAAATATAAATGCTTTTAACCAATTTGCGCAGAGCAAGGAAAAATGGCATGGGACTTCAGTCAATGACAACCACAGTGAGTGACCTAGAAATCATTTACTTTGCTCTGAGAATTAAACTGATCAGATAATGTATTAATGCCAACACATTTGCTACTATAGAAGTAGGGTTCTTAACATCAGCTCTACAATGTAATTTGAACAACCGAACTGATACGCTTTAGGAAATACTTGCATAGTTGTGTTTTTCTTGACAACAACACATTAATTCAAATGAATTGCTTGAATCAACTCAACATTTGGAACTTGCCTTAATTCATGTTAAATTTAATTTTAAGGAGAAAGGGCTATGGTGCGCTAAAATTAACTATTGTCACCCGCTTAGAAAAGCTTTTTAAACACACCCATGCATGACACAAAGCAAACAGACAGGCGAGTTAGTCAAGTTAGAAAAAGCAGGTAACGTTGTGCACATGACTCATTCAACTGATGCACACCATTCATAGTGTTTTTCACTGGCATAACATGAATGTCCCGTATAATCACTCAATACAGGAGTAACGTCAGGGCATGTTATAGCTTATTATATCGGATACTGAAGGGGTGAGACCTGGCTGCACCCCGGCCACTACGATACGGAATGCAGGCAACGCTTCGTAAAGGCAATTCCTGATTCCAGAGTGACTGGGTAAGATTAAAGGTTGAAAATCACAACTGCTAAGTCGCTGAAAACGTATTCAATTAGTCTAGCCTCAAATAACTATTACACCTGGGAATAACTACGGTCACCCTTCAGCTATAAAAATTAAAGACTTCGGCAGACTTAGTTTTAGTACCCCTTCAGACTCCTGCCGGGGCAGTTCTATTAGCCAGCTAGCTAGTACTGACGTTAGCTGGTTTAGCAGACAAATAATTCAGCATTATGCACAGAACTAACTAACGTTATTGCTATACTGCTCAACTCTGGGTATACCTGGCAGATAGATTTATTTCGTCTAGAGTAACGTGCTGACTTTGAGTCTGTGTCCTTCAAAAGCAAGCTAGATACATTAATGCACCATAATTTTCAAATGATTTAACGTGAGCACACAGGCACAACACAAGGCACTCTCCAAAAACCAGTTCAGAACGCAGGCCTAGTTTAGCTAACCCCTAGACCGATTGCCTCCACGGCGATTAGCCGACGTTCAAATGCACGGTTAGCAATCAAGCTTTTGGGAAATGAAGTGAGTAATCGAACGATGCAATTTAAATCATACCTAAAGAGCAAATCGTCATATTCCTTCCTTTCTTACAGAAATCCCAAATTCTTCTAGCCTCGAGTTGATTGACAGGGCCAATTTTATCCAGAGTGCAGGCTAATGGGGAAAGTCGATGCAGTCAGTCCATTCTATTCCAAATACATTCCCCTACCCACCTAACATGGTCGCTCCCAGTTCCCGAGACCACGACCACGAAAAAAATTGCTTTCCAACTGTCGTCCACGCCTTTCACGACTTAATCATACATCTCGCCGATGTTTTTCACGTTGCAGAAAATATGTGCCAAATCCTTCCTTACAAAATGTAAGAGTTTAATGGACTAATTTCAGTTTCGGTGGTATGCGCGTGTAATCCGAAACCTACTCCCTCCCCTCACATCCCAGTCAGTAATGGCGACTCATACATCCTGCGCTCGGTCGCTCGCTCTCTCTCTCTCTCTCTCTCTCTCTCTCTCTCTCTTTCCCTCTCTCCCTGCCTCCCTCTCTCTGTGTTCCCCGTCTCTGTATTTCTCTCGCTCATTTTCTTCAACTTTTTCATTCAGTTTGAGTTTAATAATCCCCTTTAAAGTGTGGACTTTAAGTGTCTGTAATTTGTACACGAAGGATGTGCAGTTATGTTCCGTTTCTTCACGAATTCAGAATTCAAAAAGCACTTCCCATCATTTATCATCTTAAAGTACAATTGTAATCATTTCCACCAATGTACATTAACCTACTGTCACTAAGGATAATCAAAAAATACTAATTAACTTAGTTTTAGCCTATGAATTCCAAATGGTAATGAGCTGCTGAAGACTCATTTCACTGTAGCTGCTCTGGTATTGCGTCCTGAGCATGTAGACCTCAAACCAATGCAGCTATCAAACTGCATGCAGAATAATGCAGTCATCTACGGTAATACCGTTTCCTGCAGATTTCCACATTCTCGCAAATTCTGAAAACGAATGCAGTTAATTCAGTAAGCCTCAACAATTTCTTAATGCTCATGTATAATTTGTAATAATCATTAATTTTGCCCCATACATAGCTACTTTATTTTGAATGATGAGAAAGTCTAAAAATATGTATGCAAACAAAAAGTAACATAGTATATGTTGATATGTTAAAAAAAAAATTGTCTAAGAGGAACATACACACAAAATTATCAACAAATTGTTTCTCTCTCAGATTAGCTTTTGAACCTTGAATCTGGAGGGAAAAAATTGTCTTGGCTCCATTGTCTGCTATATGCTACCTTTTTGGGTGTGTACTCAGATGTCCCTTGTCTGAGACTGTTCCAACACTTAAACACAGAGGATAAGCAGGAACTAGGCTACTCCAAACCCGACCAGTCACACTATGTATTTTACTTTTCTGCTCCTGTCAATTCTTCTTTGTCTTTAAAAATACATACTTCTGTTATTATTGTTTTGACTCACTGAAAAATACTGTGAGAGGGAGAGCAAAGGGGAGGGTGGCAGGGAAAGAAAGGGTGAGTGAGTCAGAGGTTGAAGACT
>JAVQJS010064212.1:0-21452 GCA_036024795.1 Galaxias rostratus | reverse complement strand
CTAAACACGGGGAGAACATGCAAACTCTACACAGAAAGGCCCTCAGGTGGGAATCGAACTCAGAACCTTCTTACTGTGAGGCAACATTGCTAACCACTGCGCCACCGTGCCGCCCAATTTCAATCCATATATACAATATTAACTATACAAATTAAGGTATAAGGTATGCTTAATTGAAGAAACTACGAGAAACCTTTTAATATTAGCGTTTTTAAAAACAAAAATTCTGATATCAAGCAAACCCTTCAGAACGAGCTTGCTCAATACATGATAAGCAGATATACTTGGGTTATAAGTGTTTTGCTTATGCCTTTATTGTAATGTCTAATTATATTGTCACATTGATCCCAATGGCAACACAATTTACATACTCATAATATATCCAGATTCTACCTATATAAGTTAATAAGAATATTGCAGATCTTCAGGCATTTTTTTTATTAAATTCAAAAGACTCGGCTTATTCACAAGTACACACACACAACCACACACCGATGCTCTGTGGAGGTGGTGTGACATGCTGACCGTAGTGATAGATTCAGTCTCTGGTCCATTGAGTCAGTCAGCCAGCGCTGATCTATGTGTGTTCCGCCCTTCCTCTCCACTCTGACTTTGACTAGAGTAAACAGCTGACATGGTCAAAAGAGCTTCGGGCGCTCTTTTAATGTCCAGCTCTCATATTCTTTGTCTTCCTTCCCCTTAAAGGGGAATTGCACCCAAACACTACAGCTAATTAGTTATTCTCCTCTTATTATAAACAACTGGACATGAGTGAGAAGTTTCATAATCACGTTCTATCTGCCGAAAACTGAGTACACCTAAGTAAAGTACACCCGATGACGTCAGAGGGAATATTGTTTAGGTTGTCTATTTTAAAATCGTATGTTTCTGTCAAGTTTTGCATTTATTAAAAATCTGTACGGTCACAATCACTGAATAAACCTGCATATAGACATATGTTTGTCCTGTTCTTAAGGAGCCATTTGGCATGTTTCAACAATGTCACCAGAACTTTTCACCAAGACTTGGCCTGACTGGTGGAGCAGCATGGCTGTGGCATTATTGGTCTTGCCGGTGGCTATAGTCCTTAGCTGCCCCACATTGCGGGCAAATGTAGACTAACGTTCCCAAAAATGATTTCAGAATTTGATTTCACATGCATAGGGTCATACAGTTTTTTATTCATGTTTCATTGTTGAAGTGGAAATATACTGTCTTTCGTATGATCTCATAAATATTGACATTATTCAACATTATTATTATCATTATAATTATTAGCAAAAAATGCTAACTATTTGACTGGAAACCATTGTGACATAGCTTAGCATGCAGGATTTATAACTTGAGAACCCTCTCGCCGATGTATTGCCCATATGTTTCCGGCTAGCATTGTAAAGTTAATGTAATTACTCCAACAGCCCAGATGGATCTTAAGACTATCTGGACAAATCAGGAGAAGTATAGGGGGACATGGAAATAATGTAAAACATGCAAAAATAGTGAACTAAATGCTTTTATAACCCTAAATCATCCTATACACACGTGGTCTGTTTCAGCTCAATGTTTAGAAAAACGGGCACAAACCCACCTGTGAACTTGTTGACTCCGGCCTGCTCAGCTACATTAGACAGAGCAACTATGCCCGTCAAGGGATTGCTGGCCTGCTCATCCATCTCAATAAGAGCATGAGGACCTACTGTGCCGCTCGCATAGTTAGCTATGTAGATGGCATAACGTCCTGTGCCCTACAAGAAAGGGGGAAACAGAGGACATTCGTTGTAGGAATGAATACATAAGCACATATATTTTATAAGATTTTACACAGGATTAATATACAGTATATATGTCAAAGAATACTTGAGGGTTTTTGAAACTATAAGTTGAAACCTTCACAATGTTAAACCTTTCATTTTTTTTAAACGTCCATACAATTCCTATTAACCAATTCGATCCTCGTTCTCTCTTGTCCAGTCCATAATATGTGTTCCTATCATGTTTTACCCTTTTTCCCTTCCTTTTACCCATTTACTCTCCTCCACCTTCCCCTCTACTTCTTTCAGAAATTAATTTCACACTCCATTATCAGTCAAATTCCCTGCAGACAAACCCCCATAAAGGAACATTGCTAATAGACTATACACCCCATTCCAATGACCTACCCTACCAGGCTCTACTCACTTCAATCAATACTAACACACTTCAGCACACACACTCACTCACACACACGCATGCACGCGCGCACACACGCACGCAAAATCGTATTACGCGCATACTAACAAATACACACAATTTAAATAAACCTTACCTCACCTCTGCAAGATGGAAACTCAAATGAAGCCAGTAAATGTAAATGCTAACTGTTATTCACATATACATTACTAATATACACTCAGAGACACAGCCTTCAAAAACTGTCAGAAAATCTATTTAGAGTGAAAGGGTGATAAAACCATTAGCAGTTACTTACTGATGTGAAAAAGAAAAATATTATTTACAAATTCCTCGCCGGGGTTCCGCAGTCTCTCACATATGTGCCATAAAACATGATGTTGACATTGTAGTGATGTCTACATTTGTTTATGGTTTCTTATTAATGGACAATTAGCATACAAGTTCTAACGAAGAACCCTAGAGAATTAAAAATGTTGGAAGCATTTCACCCATTTGCAGACTGCTTTCTACACTTGCTGGGTCTGGGCAAATACTGAAAATTAAAAGGCAGATACATACAGATTCTTCCTTTACTACAGTGACATTGCATGTCCTTCTAAAAGTCAAATTTATGTCAGTTGATGTCTTTGCCTGAAAGCACAATGATGCTGTCAATCATTCTGAAAGTGAACCTATTAATCTCATATTCATTGCCTCAATATGTCCCCTTTGTCAGTTCAGAACATGGCTGCCTTTATAATGGCCGCCTGTCACTCACTCAAGGAGACTTTGAGAAATGCAAGTGCTACACAACTAATCTTCTCTCGAGAGACCAATAGGGCTCTATTTGTAGGTCAAGTATACCTGCTGAACACGTTTGTTATCTAGCTTGCTGTACTGAAAACTGTCTGTACTAGAATGTTTTAAACTTATTTGTTTTACTAACAAAAAAACTCATGAAGGAACCTATTTACAGTACAGTGCAGATAGATAGTGATAGTGCAGTGGTTCTTAACCTTTTTGGAGGTACTGAACCCTTCAAGTTTCATAATCGCATTCACCAAACCCCTCGCACCCTTCACCAAACCCTTCGTACAGAAAAAACTCACACACAGTGTGTGTATTTTGACCTCTGCCGAACCCCTGAGACTGACTCACCGAACCCAGGTTACTGGAATACAGTAATACTATAGTTGCAACTATTTCTTGGTTACTGAAACTTAAAAATTTAAAAAGTTTAATTTGTGATACATAATTATGGCATTTGCAATGTATTCAAAACTTTAAATCTAAAAAAAGTTTCTAATGCAATAGGAGGAATCTATTAGCATTTTTAAATGTGTTCTAAAATGGTATGTGATAACATCCTTAAGTGTTAGTAAATGTTGAGTAGTAGCATAGGGAGTGAAAGGTTTCCTAAGATTTTAAGTGGGAGACAGAGCCAGTATTATTAATAGAAGTATGGGCAGGGGTGCCACCAGGCACTTGGGGCCCCATGAAAATATATCACGTCAGGCCCCTCCACCCTAGGCCACGCTTTTGCTGTAACTACAGCTCCAGAACACAATCCATTCAAAGTACCACAAAAACTGGTTAAAGTTTGTTTTTTGTATTTGTGATATTAATGGGTGGCTCAGTGGTTAGCACAGCTGCCCCACAGCGAGAAGGTCCTGGGTTCAGGTCCCACCTGACCCATGGGCCGTTCTGTGCGGAGTTTGCATGTTTGCCCCGTGTTAGCGTGTGTTTCCTCCGGTAACTCTGGTTTCCTCCATACCATTTACTATGATACTTTTATATTGAATTAGTTTTGACATTGGGTACAGAATTATTTTTTATTTTATTATTTATTTATGTTTGAGGTCTTAGCAACATCCCCAAAAGGAAAGCACTTTACCTTTTTTGTAAGCAATGAGAGACACACACGTTCCTGTCTTCAGTAGAGGGCAGGTGGATTATGATTGTTTTGAATTTTGATAATGTTATTTTTATAGCTTGCAATACACGATATATGGTTTTAACACAAATGCATTTAATCTAAAACTGTTTAAAAAGGTATGTGGAATTTGGGAAAATATGCAAAATAAATAAGTTGGCTAAACATAATTATTCGGGGTGATTTCCTCCTCAAAATCATACGTCTTATTCCAAACATGTCAACCTGCTATTGATAAGCTTAATGTTAAAATGGAGAATATACTTGGAGCAATAACTGTCTCTCAGGTCTAGAATTGACTTCTGGTTAATACTTCATGCCACCATTCAGTATATCTTGGATGTTTCCATTTGGTATGCACCTTTGTCGGATCATAAGACAATTTAATTGAGAATTAGTATGTATGTAGTTAAGTAATGTTTCTATATGTGTTGGAGGACACCAGTATGAGCTACATTAAAAGATCTGAATACTTTAAATTCAAAATGTGAGAATTGGCTATTAATAGCTTTCTTTTATTTATTAGCTTGTCAACCACTTGTTGCCTTAACATTTTAGGTCCAAATCTCTCCTTTCCATAGTTATGTATGACATCTCCTATTTTATCTAAAATATATAAATTAAATCTAAATTATTTTCGACTGTGCTTCTTAAGCTGTTCAAGTGCATTTATTTTTTATTTTAGGTCTTTGTTAATAGTCACCAACCTTATTTTAAGTGGCTCATGGCCATTTTATTTAGGTTTAGATAAAGAAAGTTTATAAAGTTGCTGGTTGTCACCTTAACCTCCATTCATATGAGTTGTTCTGTAAAACAAACCAGCTGTGGCTTTTGTGTTATGCTATAACAAGAAACAGACGACAGACAGAGACAAAATACTACAAAGGGGTTGTCACTGACTTAAAGAATGACTTATCATTGGTAAGCAGACACACAAAGTATACACATACGCACGCTAAAATTCTCACTGATGGGCAACGACACCAGGGCCTTTTCAGCTGGTATGTACATGTATGTACAGTATGTATAGTACATGTGTGTGTCTGTATGTCTGTATATGTATTTATATTATACTTGATGTTATAAATATATAGTACCTTCCTGTCCATGCAGGCAACAGAGCGACCAGCCATGCGGTTGGCTACATCCCTGTGCTCGTTAATCTCATCGCTTAACAGATCCACAAAATGTCCATTACGGAATTTAAAAAGCTTGTCAGAATATGTGGCCCGACCTTGCAAGAGAAAAGGAGTAACATGGGAAGAGAGTGGAAATCATGATCAGAAATGAATCAAAAAGAATGAGAAAGAGGTGAAGGAGAAAAATATTTTTAGTAGATTTTAGGTAAGAACATTACGTTACGAGTTAAAAAAATACACAGTGGACAGGATAAGAGAATAAGGGAAATCATTCTAGCACAGGAAATGATGTGTAAAATAGCACAATCTAAAAAACAGTAACTACAGTAATTAAAAGTGACTAATTATTTAACGAAGTTAATGCCACATTCCAATTGTTTTAGTGCTGTACAATAGCAAGAAAAAACACATCTGTTATCACATGAAGACTGATTCAATTAGGTTCATCTCTTTGTATTGCTCATGATTGCGCCTGTCTGCACTTAAGAAAAAACATAGGTCATGTGTTTGGGGTACCTGAGAAGGCGTTGTTTGTGTTGAGAACATAAATCTCCTCCCGACCATCTCCATCTATATCACATGCTGTCACTCCTATGGCATTGCCTTGGCGATCTCTCAAGGCATAGAATGGTGAACTACGATCATCAATGGCAATGTTGACTAGTCGTTTCCTCTCCTTGTTGTACTTCAGAACCAGATTAGGACCATTGTAGCTGTAGAAAACCAAAGATAATAATGCTAAGTGAAAAAATGTATGGCATGTAAAGTTACCTTACAAAGTCTTGTTACCTGCCATGATAAAATATGCAGATCAGCCAAAACATTAAAACCGCCTACGTAATATTGTTTAGGTCCCCCTTATAATACCAAAACAGCGCTAATCCCTTGAAGCATGGATTCTACAAGACCTCTGAAAGTGTCCGCAGTTATCTGGCACCAAGACATTAGTAGCAGATCCTTTATGTCCTGCGCGCTGCAAGGTCAGATATCCAACGATAAACCAGCAGGTCACAGACGCTCGATCGGATCGAAATCTGGGGAATTTTGTGGCACTGTCAAGTTTGTCAAACCATTCTGTAACAATTTTTGCTGTGTGGCAAGGAGTACTATTCAGCTGAAAGAGGCCACTGGGTCAGGTTGGGCACTCTGACCATTCTACGGGCTACAAAGCTCCATTCGCAGTAAGCTGTGATACACTGTGTGTTCTGACACAATTCTACCATAGCCAGCATTATTCTGCCATTTGTGCTAAAATATCTTGGTATCCTTGCTATCCTTTCTTGATCCACTTTTGGCAGGTACTCACCAATACATACTGGGAACACCCAACAATACCTGCAGTTTTGGAGATGCTCTGACCCAATCGTCTAGCCAGCACAACTTAGGCCCTGTCAAAAGTTGCTTAGATCCTTATGCTTGTTCATTTTTCTATTTCCAACACATGAATTTCCAGAAATGAACGTTACCTCATTATCTAAAATATCCCACTCTGTAACGAGTAATGAAATTGTAATGAGATGATTAATGCTATTCACTTCACCTGCCAATATTTTGACTAATCAGTGTATGTTTGGAGCTTTTAAGTGATTCTTAAAAAAACCTTTTTATTTTATATTACTAATGTGCTGACATTTCAATATACACTGGATATGATGTTATAATATTCCTTGTGCCATGATCCAAGATGAGCACTTCAAAAGACAATATTACAGAATGGACTTGAAAACACAAGGATTTCTAAAGGCAATGGTGGTGCAAAGAACAATACAAATCTGTCTGAGTGGACTTGATTATGTTGTGGAGGGAGACTCTGAAACATTTAAAATGACTGACGACAATTTTTCTTTTATAACTTGTTTAGCCTATACTCAAAGTTATCGATACTTGTTCCCCTAGTTCTGAATCTGGTCCAATTGATGCTCGTATCATAGCTTCCCTGTCCCTTATCACCTACACTAATCTGACATGACAGGCATTACAGATTTTAACTAAATAGAAAGAACGTGCTTGTATGGATATAAATATTTTTGCAGCTCAATCAACAGCCTCAAAGCATGTGCAACCAGTAAAGTCTTTGAAAAAGTTACAGAGGTATGGATGATTTGGAAAGATACTCCAGAAAATGTAATCTGAAATTATAAGGGCCTCCTGACACGCACAAAGAAAATACTCGTCAAGAAATTATCAAAGTTTGTCAGGCTACACTACCAGAAAATAGTAAAAAAACGTATTGATGTTTTTGACACTGTTCGTTGTTTAAATAATTCTCACATTTACACATTTTATGCCATTCTCTTTAAAGTCTCAATGTCGGGGGATTAAAACACAGTGTTGTGGACAGCAATTTTTATATTTCTTTAGCAGCTTAAATCAGATTTTGTGTTTTTTTTTAAGAATTCCACTACTGTTAATAATGAATATTTTTGGAGTTCACATTGACGCAGTGACAATTGATTTGATTTGCCAATGATTCTGTACACCCTTCTAGGGTTCACATTTTAAGAAAATTTTACAAAAAATGTAAAGGAGATATTTTGCATTCTGTTTATGATAATGATGATGGCTACATATGTCTCTGTAATGCATTTTTTTTTATAATTATTGATAAGATCAATTCTTCTTATCTGCAAATGTCCATCTGACATGATTTCTTTGTTGTTCCGTGAGACATATTTCACAGAATAAGCGAAAAATAATAATAATAATAAGATAACCCTGTATTTAAATGACTTTTTTTGAAACAACGTCCAAATCCTCCAATAAGCATCCAGAGCCCTTCTACCCTCTAGAGAATCTGAGGGCGGTGCACGTGTGCGGCCCTCACGCAAGCCACACGCAAGTCACATGCAAGCGCATGAAAACAACCACCCTGTATATCTCTCTGAAGTCAGGACTGTTGGCAGGACACTCCATTCTCTCGACTCCCAAATTCCGCAGGTAGTCTCTGATAAACCCCACTCTGTGTGGGCGAGCGTTGTTATCTTGGTGGATGAAGTTTGGTCCTAGACTGTGGAGATATTGGATAGTCATTGGTGCACAATCTCACATCAATGTCTCTTTGCATTGAGATTGCCTTTGATGATGACAAGCCTTGTTCATTGTTCCAGTGATGGAGATGTCGCCCTACACCAAGACACTGCCGCCACCAAAAGGTGTTACACTGTACTCAGTGCAGCAATCAGAATAGCATTTTTCCTGTCTTCTCCGCACTTTGATCCGATGATCCAACTTCCGAAGGCAGAATCTAGACTCATCGCTGAAAATTACGTTCCTCCACACGTTCAGGTTCCAGTGCAAGTGTTGCTGACACCAGCATGGATGGGCCTGACGGTGAAGGGCAGTTATGGCAAGCCACCTGGCAGCCCTATGAGCCCGCTGCATGGCTGCGTGCAGTCGGTCCCGCACTGTCTAGGCCAGTTCTGCAAACCTTGACAGGTCATCTGTAGAGGACAGCCAACGATTCCTAAGTGCTGAAAGGGTGAGGAACTAGTCTTCTTGGGGTGACAAAAACTTTATATTAGAGTCCAGTACAGCAGTTTTACTACATTGTATGCCACACATTTTTCCTGACCAGAGCGTTATAGAGCACTTAAAATCGAGTTAACAACAGACATCAACTGCTCGGAGTAGTTTAGAGATGCAGCGTAAATTACTATGACTACATACCTCGGGGATAACGTAACCACCTTTTATAGTTAATTGGGTTACCTCGATCTGGGGTATAGGCCTCCGGTCATCACCGCAGAGGGCAGACATTTTTTTGTACTTAGTATTTACAGCCATTTCACCAACTTCATAACTTCTACCCCTTATCCTCACCCCAATCATAAAATGTGATAGAATTAGCCAATCATGAAATTTTGGGTCGATAACAATGTAGATATATAAAATAACCATTAAACCTTATTTCTTTTTTTACACCTTCACTGTAAGGTTTATCAAGCCTATGTATTGGTTTTATCTATTCATCCATCCATTATCCGCCACTTATCCGGGTCGAGGTGGCAGCAGGCTCAGCAGGGTAATCCAGACGTCCCTATCCCCAGCAACGTTTTCTAGACCCTTCTGGAGGATTGCGAGGCGTTGCCAGACCAGACGAGATGCATGATCTCGCCAGTGTGTTCTAGTTCTATTCTAAGGTTTGTTAGTCTTATATAAGGGTCCACCTTGATCCGGTTGCGCTGCTTTGTTTTCAGACCAAAAAGTGTGGAAAATCAATTACACAGTTCACAGTTATAGGTATTTGGAATGGCATCAACAGTTTCAGAGCAGTCAGACATAGGAAGGGGTCAACCAGAGGCATGTTAAATCTCAAACCGGTGTAAATTTGTTTATTACGGTTTCCTGGTTGAAAAAGATGTTCCCTCAAAATGGTAAGAAATATTCTGATCAAATTTCACTATCTGCCTTAGACCAACAGCAACGAAACTGAAGCTAGCATGAATGTGTCATTGTATGAAACTACACAACTACTGCAGATAAATCTATTGGTATCAGGCCAGTTCAACCAGCTTGTCGGGAAAGGGACTAAATTATGCTCTGATGTTAGGTTACAACTTGCAATCTTACTTAAATATACAAATTTAATGTATTTATAATATGTGCATTTTAAATAGATTTCTTTACATGGCCAATAGGGTGGACAAACTGGTGGGTACACCAGTTTTATGTCAATATTAATTACAGTATTATAAAATGTTGGAACTGAAATAATGAATCAAGAATGATGTTGTGGTGTTGGATGTTGCTGCTGACATGTTACAAAATGATAACATTTTCGTAGAGATTAACTGAAAATCAATTTTTTTTTATAAGTGAAATACATTCACCCAGAAAGACGGGAGGGCAAATAGAAAGAATGACACAGGGAGTAGGTACAGAGTGTGAGGAGAGCGAGAAGAGCGAGGGAGAAAGCAGGTTTTTACAATTACATACAGGAGAGTGAGAAGAGGAGAAGAGAGCAAGAGAGTGATTTTTTCAAGGAGAGAGAGAGAAGAGGAGTAGAGATCAAGAGAAATTAAAAGAAAGATTCTAGGATCAGCAGAACATGTCAGATACATGTCCTTCGATAACTCAATATTGAAGTATAGTCTTATAATAAGACATGTAATTTATGTAACAACCTTTTTTTCTAATCTCCCTCAGTCTGGGTATCTTCCATATTCTGTGACTGCACAAAGCCTCTGAAAGGGCCCTTAACGTAATTTCTTTGTCTAGCATTGTTTTATCGCTTATAGGAATAGTACCATGGAAAGTAAAAATTGTGACCTGAGCATTCTCTCTGTTTTACCCCTATTGTAAATGGAGCACCCAGACCACCCATACTCTTTGTAGTGAAGTGAGACATTACATTGACAAGGCAGATCCTAAAAATAATACAACTTATGTCTTAAGTCACATAAAAGATTTTCAGGGATGAATATCCTTCTATAACAATTGTGTAACCCATTCATTTGTGTCAGCGGGAGCCCAAAGGGGATCTTGTTATTACTCAAAACATTTTGGCACAAAAAGCAAAAGAAATAAGAAGTCAAAGAAGCTTGAGGTGCCACAGATGAACTATACTAGTGCAATCCCACAACACTATTCAGCACAGCAAACGTTAAAACCTGACATTCCCTGTAGTATTAGCCTCCGTTTCAGACAGACCTTTGTTGCTGTTGTTCCATACGTGCCAAACTCTCTTTGTAGATAGAATGGAAACGAGGACAGACAAGCAGGTCTACTGCAATTTGCAATGACCTTTTCCATTTTAGCTGAGAGAAAAGTATGTTTTGAACAACTTGGCTGTTATTTTGCATTTCATTTCCATTTCAACAGTTACAATTCACTATTTCAGAGCTTGGAGAAATCGACAAAGAGAGAGACTCAAAGAGATAAGTTACAAAGCCTCAGGCTATATAAAAACATTTTAAACAAAATAACATTACAGATCTATTTTCCTCTACCATGGTTTCTCAATATATGAATGTCAATTTCCAACCATAAGACTTTTGACCAAATGCTTTTGATTCAACTAAAATCCAGCAACCTCTTAATAAAAAAAATCCTCAGCCAATACAAGCATTTCTTAAGTATTCTCAACCATATATTCCAAGAGCAAATGAATTAATGACCCAGTACACCTACAGCTTAAACAAAACAATGCCCTCACTGAAAAAGATGTCATTGTCATCATCCTTTCATCTAAATATTCTGGGATTCCCAGCTACTTCACTAGCAAGAAATTTCTTGTATGCTTACCAAACAATCTCTAAAATTTCAGAGCTGCACATTACACACAATATTTTTGTGAGCGACATGGCGTCCTGACTAGATGCAACGGTGTGAAATTTTCAGATCACAATTATAGTGACTAAAATTATCACGTTTATAAATATTATCGCAGTATTGTTAAAACAGGCAGAAAGTTTTCAAAAACTACTAATATGCCCAATTAAAAAAAATTCTAGCGGAAAATATGAATACAATTAGCACCAATATGCACTTTTTGTTTTTATACATGTGGAACCGCACTGATTGTATGGCTGTTCTCTACATACAGACAAATAAGGTGTCGCTGGCCTAGTAGGTATGCATCTTTCACTAACTAACTATTGACAAAAATGTCATGATATTTATTTTATCCAGTTTAAGTAGTAGGCGTTTCTAAATACCTAATCCATTATTAGGGTTTGTTTTGTTAATAAAATAACTATTCACTCACTCACACATAGAAAAGAGTTCTAAATGGGACAAAACATTACTGCTCTGCCCAAACAGTGCTAGAATATAACTTAGACCTTGTTTTCGCAATCAAGTTGTAGGTAATAGTCACAAATAGGACAATCAAAAAAGTGTTGCACCCCTTTCGTGGTGATTTACTTTCTGCTTGGTTACCAACATTAAATAATAATAATAATAATTTTTTATATAATATTTATAAAGAGCTTTTCAAAAGACTCAAAGACGCTGAACTTTAATCAAGTTTCCGTCAGCAATTTTATAAAATCCAAAACATATCCAAATATTTAATCTCTAAGTGCTTCTTTTAGTTAAACAAAAGTTCAAAAAAGGTTGCTATCTAAATACATTGTCATGCCAGGCAGACGCGGTGACTGGTGTTAAAAGCTTCAAATGCAAACGTTTGCAAGCCAAAATAAGCACACTGAACCGGTCATTCACGTTGTCCTTTGGCTTTTGTGTTTGCTTAATACTCTAAACTGTGAACTGCATGTGCTTGTCACGCCCATGTCTCACTCCAGCGTTCCTCATCCCCATGTTATTGATTGGCTTTATGATTTGCACCTGTGCCTTTTTTAGCCCTTCATTTAAGCCGCCTGTGTTTTTGGTTTGATGGGTGTGTTTTTAAGTAGTACCTTTTGTGAACACCTTCAGTTCAGTTCAGTTCAGTTCGACATAACAGTTTTGTTTCACTTAAGCTTTTGTTTCCCCAGTCATTTAAACTGGATATCACCTGAGTGTGTTTGTTCACGTTTTTGTGTTAAACCTCAAGTCTACCTGCACATGTATCTGTCTTGATGGAATTGTTACAGTGCTTGTGAAGAAGACAGAAATAACAGTGTTTACAAAAATAGTATTACTTTTTTATCCCTTAGGTATGTGCTTCTTTTCTACCACCATTCTTTTGTACTTTCTTATCTCATATTTTACTTTTAATCTTACTCTTTGTTTCTTGCACTCCCATCAAACTGAATATTTAAACTTTTCTAAGTATCCTTAATTTTTTACTTTTCCCCCAAACACTCACCCTGCTACAAACATTTCCAGATCCCCATCTCCGTCCACATCGGTGACGGCCACACCGTAGTTGAGCTGAGTGGGATTGTTGTCGTAGTCTGGGGGCAGCATGGTGTGGGTGGCAGCTGAGAACATGGGCTCTGATCGTTGGGCCAGGCACAGAGCAGGGAAAAGAAGTACAAACCACCTGAAGAACATCCTCATCTGTAGGGGGATACGGACTTCTGCAAAAACATTGGCAATTGATTAAATTAATCTAAACAGTGAAAAGATGATGACCTGATGACAATAATCCAATACAAACACCAGAGTATACTCAAAACACAATCATGTCATCACCTACCAAAAAAATACATCAGTGCAACATTCACTGTGGAAGGAATATTTAAACGTGAATATAAATTCAACCAGATCGAAGACCTACTACCTTTTCTGAAGAAAATGTGTGTGCCCACAGATGTATGTGTAGTATGTTCTAAAGATTGACAAATTACGTCACATTTAATATAACATATTAAAAGGACAGCCAATGCTACAATAATTCCTTTAAGATATAAGTACAAAGGAACTGTACAGTACATCCGGAAAGTGAAACAGTGCTTCACTTTTTCCACATTTTGTTATTTTACGGCCTTATTCCTAAATGTATTCAAAATATGTTTTCCTTGAAAATCTACAAACAATACACCATAATGACCACGTGAAAAGAAATTGGGGAGATTTTTGTATAATTTTGGAGAAAAAAATACTGTATATTGAATCAATTTTTTAATAAGGCCACTGAGACATCATCACCAAAGCAAGGGCTTGTAGACCAACCAGATTGTCCTAATGAAGCAGTCCATTCAATTTCTTCATGAACAGTCAGCCACATAATGTCCAAAATATTCAAGCCGTGAATTACCAGTTCGTGCCTCAGTCTCTAGTGCTCTTCATTACAGAAGTGTGTATCCATGGCTAGGTATAAATGCTAATGGTAACTGGAAACCAACACACTATGGAATATTTATCCTTATGGTGCCACCGTTAGATGTAACTACTTGGGGGAATGCAACGTAAAGGCTACAGTGGGTTAGGTAACACTAGCGTTTTAACTGTATTGTGTATATTGATAGGTTTGTTTCTAATTTGGTTTGTTTAAGGTAAACTTAGATCAGTTAACTTGTTTTGTGTTTTAAAATTTGTTTGTTTTCACAAATTAGGATCTATAAGAAGATCCAATGGCATTTGTATTTGTTTTAATTACTTTTCTGAATTAACCTAAATGCAACCATGTCTAGACTACTTTTTATGAAACAACCAGAATCTAACACTGCCAATTTAAACCAGATACAAAAAAAGCATAGCCTACAGAAAGCCCTTTAGTTTAACTGTTTGCATATAGCCCTGTAAGTGTTCTAAAATGTGTTTACCTATAAAGCATACAAGTTGCAGTATCAATCTCTCTTGTAAGTGGTCCATGAACTTTGCAGCAACTGGGAAGAAAAATCTTTATTTCTGACAGAAACAAGCTACATTAAAACCATACATTTATGTAGACTATGGTAAGCAGCTCATATATACTTTTAGGATAAATTTAGACAGCCATTTAATAAGATAAATCTAGATATAGAAGTTGTCATGAAAAACACGTCTATAGTCAGTCATAAAACCTAGTTTAAACATCAATGATAGGACTTCGTTAGTTTTAGATTGAGAGTTTAAATGAATTGAGTTTAATTTATCCAGTTGCAGGACCACAACAACTTGTGAATGCATCTTGGAGACGCCCAAACTCATCTTGACTAATGCACAATCTTGATCCACTCTCTGACGGTCATTGACTGTCCGAGCTGATTCGTTTTATGTGGTTTTGGTCGGTCAACTGAGCTCCTCCAGAACCAAAGAATAGTCATGATTCCTGGAAGACCGATGATTAAGTTGTCTTTTTTGTATGTTGTCTCTAGTCTAAGTTAACTCTTAAAGTGTAGTGAGCTACCTTTACAGAAAACCATCTGAATTATGTAAAATAAGACGAGGCATATGGAGGCTCATTTAGAAATGACCTAACAGGCAATGGAGGATCATACTCTAAGAAGCCTGAGCAATTAAATTATTCACATATTTATCATTATTTATTTGATCACAGTGTCACTTAACCTACAGTTGACTTACAATCGCTAACAGCGTTGACCTACATTAAACATACATCTTCAAAACCCTTAACACAACACGCAACACATCTACACAATTAGCCAAATAGTACATTTTCTGTTTAAAAACAATTTTTGTTAATTAAATACAGATTACATTTAAAAATCCTAAATATCTGTCTACAAACACAAATTGTCAAAACACATAGACATGTATTTGCATTGAGACTGGTGGCCTACAATTACTGTGAAACAAAACAACAGTGATGATAGAAGAAATCTGAAATGTGTTGGCACCACCACACATCCATACTCCCCTCTACCTCTCCATCTCCATTATCTCTTTCCAACCTCTATTTCTACATCAAAGAAAATCTATCAAAAAAAGTAATTTTTTACTGTGCATGTCCATGTCATTGAAATAACTTTAATAACCAGGTTGTGTAGTTGTTTGACATTTGATCTTACGCAACTTAGAGTAGATCATCTATTTTCCAATGTTTCAATGGTAGGATCATTCCAAAATGCTTATCAGATATTTCAAGAAAACTTTTGAGCAGCTGCTGTGGAAGTGAAGGATTTATACTTTTAAAATTTCTGGCATGCTATGTGAAAACATTTAAAGCATTTTTTTTTTTTAAATGTAAATAAGAAATAAGAAAAAAAGATACATGAATTTGATTTCGGATAACCTTTTACGCAAAGAATATTGAAGGATTCTATAAATGTGTTAATTGATTGTTTATTGTGTGAAAACAACACAGGTTGTGTTAATGGCATAATCTCCCCAAAATATGTTGTGCTTATTGTGTTTAGAGTTTTGAAACTGACGTATTTCCACTATAACCATGAATCCAAGAAGGGTTTCACATAAAAACTTTTTTAAATAACAATGTATGGTAACAACACAACAGTTTTCTGTCGGTCTACTCTCAATCATGTTGTTACTGATTGCCTCATTTCCTTGCTTAGTGTATTGGTATAGTATGGATGTATCCATAGTCTCATGGTATGATTGGCGAAATTAGTAATTAAACATTTTCTTTCAAAGTTATCATAATATACTGTACCTGTTCACTGTTGTTGAAATATAAAAAATATATACTCCTGGTCAGATATTTTTAACATACCCCTTGTCAACTTTAACAATGTAACCACAATACAAGTGTATTGATACACGGAACAAATATAAAGTACCAGGGTACAAACTAGAAAAGAAATAGAAAATTAGTACGTTTTGAGTCACGATTAAAAACGTTAATGGAGTCAGAATTCCAAATCGCAGGGCGAAGGTAGTTTCAGAGAATCAGTTCAGCAGCACTGAATGCTCTGTCGTGCATGGAGCTGAGTCTGGTTTTGTGGGTGGTGAGGAAACCTGAGTCAGAGGAGAGGGGGGGGGGTATGAGAAGGCGTGTAAGGTTGGCAGGAGGTCAGAGAGGTAGGGGCTGTACCTCGCTTCAATTAAGAGATGTATAAGTGAGCAGTAAAACTTTGACATTCTTGATGGGGAGCAAATGAAGATATAGTGAGTAATATGTTGCTAGGGTTTAGAGCAAGTTAGAATCATTGCGGCTGAATTCAGTAGTAACCGCAGCCTATCCAGCCTATGATGCCCTGAATAAGACACCTTTGCAATAATCCAGATGTGAGGTGATGACTGCATGAGTTTATGTTTCAACAAATGTTTCAGCAATTTCAGCAAGTCTTACATGAATTGGCTGCCTTCGTATCACCCAGACTGATTGTTGTGTGTGATAGCTGTCTATCTATTTGTTGTGTGTACCTAACTGCTACCAACTTTTAAGGCTTTGAGTCCTCAGAAAAAGTACTACTAATGTTTATTATTATTATTATTATTATTATTATTATTATTATTATTATTAATATTCTAATTACTAGTAATAATAATTCAAATTGCAGGTACTTCACATTTAGACACCGAAACATCTTCCCAGACAAAAAACCAAACTGATCAGTTACCTGGGCACAAGAGGCACCATCCCTTGAAAAAGGGTCAAATGACAATATTTAACAATAACTTTACTGAAATTTGGCATGGTATACTGTTCTTATATAGATATTTCTTAAATCATTATAATCAAACACATTCCAAAAAGTGACTGCACTAAATGTTCAAAAGCTAACACTTTTCATTAAGTAACGGCTCAAGTGATTGATCGTTCGCTAACTAAAGACTATTTTTTGTGAACGTGGGGAGCCGGAACATCTTAGAAAAGAGACGTTCTTTCAAGGTTCTCTACCTTTTCCCCCATACTGTCAAGTAACAACCCCTGAACAGCCTCAGTGACTGCCAACCAATCAAATGTAATGTGTAAGCCCAAACAACACTTTCAACTAAATTGTCTGTCATAATAAAGTGGTCAGCGATAAAAAAAAAATCTACTCAACAAAATTTCTATCACTGAAAAACACCAAAAAATCTACATAGGACCACTTGGGAATATAACATGCCTTTTTACAGATAGCAATCAAAGTCCATGGTGTTCAAACAACACTAGTGAACTACTCCAAAGGATTCAATCTCAAACCCACACCTAACAAATAAATATTACTTATTTGTAATGCTCTTACTTATTTTTAACATGGCCACAATCACAGTGATTACATAGATTATACTTAGTGTCCCACAATGCCTTGCACGTCCAAAGTTTAAGTGTTAAATTACACATAAATCTACATAACAAGCGTAACATTAATCTTTGCATTAAAAATAAATTACATTGTTAGTATAAACATATGCCTTCACATGAGGAGTAACATTTATTTTACAGATATTTATATAAAATTTCGGGACACTGAAAGAATACTGTATTATTATGCTATAACATTTTCAGATGTGTTTATATAGATGTAATTTGTCATTATTGACAATGCTTAATAGAAAATGTGGATGTGTATTTGGGGATAATACACGTAATTTAACTGTGTTTGGTGTGCAATTTCAAAACAGAGCGTTTTACAATGAAAATTGCAGTTATTTTCTGTGAAAAAATTATTTCTGTAGTGCATTTCTTTAGAATGGCACTGAGACATGTATGACCATGTATGCATTGAAACAAATTAGTATTATACTGAAGTTTGCATAAAAATGTTAGGTAACAATGCATTTCCCATGCTGTTTTTTGTCCTAGCCACATTGTTAAAGCTGGCATGCTGACTTTAGCTAGCCAGTATGCCAAGTTTACCTATCTTTCAACTACAAGTAGCCTACAACCACTAAAGTCAAGCGCTTGGGAAATGTTCATTACCAGTTTAGTTTCCACAGTTTCTTACCAAACCAAAAGGTATGAATTTCAAATACCAGAGGCACTCCTTATAAAGGATGAATTTGCTTTGAAACATATTAACATTAGCAAACCAGAACTGGCATGTATGGTTCACTGTAACCTCCTTCTTCACCATAATGAAATAATGTTGAGGGGGCATAAGAAGGGAGACTATATATAACAGTGGCTCCCAAACTGCAAGTTGAAATATTAACAGGAAAGAGTGACGTTTCCAACAGTACTATGAGTGCCCAGAAGGCCAAAAATACACATTTGTTAAGGGGGAAATGCACAATATAGGGGAAAAGAACAGAACTAGTAATGGCCCCATTTATGTTTTCAGTAACTGTAATTTAGATACTCCTGTGAATCAGAATGCGTTAGTGGTAGTAGTGAAATTACGATACTGAGTAACCCAACACTGCCTACATCACACACAGCTGCCAGCTAAAAAATGGGATCGCTATCAATAATCACAAATAAATGTAGAACTATTCACAGATCTATTTCCTGATTCATACATAGATGATGTGGTTCACAATTGAATGTATAAGGATTCACATGTTACTTTTTATATGTATATGAATGACATTGCTCCCAATTAAATGCCTTTAAATTCACAAATGTTATATTTAATTGAAACTTGCTGAATCTGCATTTATGAAGTGACTAGTGTCTTCATCGTATTTGTGTGTGGATTTTTAAGAGCTTCCTGGCGCAACTTGACTAACAAATACATTTTATTCAAATGGGGAAGCTCCGTAGCCTATCAGAGGTGCCTTATTTCAGCCAATCACATTCTCGTACACTCTAGCAGATGTCTCTGAACCGTTACAGGGAGCACTCATATTAGTTGTTGTTGTTGGGTCATCGAGTCCCGCAATATGTCCAGGATCGGTTTGATTATTGCCTCATATTCTTCCCAATTATGTCAATAGCTTATTACATTGTAAGTGACTTGCTAATAATTCTCGATTGGCTTAATGTTTTGGGTTTCATTTATACATGGGTTGCTACCAGACACCATAGTAGACGATCACTGGTAGAAGGTTGGGCCAGTCTTCTAGCTGGATTCATATATAGGCCTCAGTGTCAGAAACTGCCTTTCCTGACCTCCTGACACCGTCAACAATATCTAATTATTGTAATTGTCAATAACAGGTGGCAACCTTGCTAGATGCCTGAACCACCCCAACTGGCTCCTTTCTACACAAAGAAGCAGCGACTCTACTCAATGACTGAACTTCTTACCCTATTCCTAAGGGAGATGCCACCCTCCGGACGCAACTAATTTCCACCACTTGCATCCACGATCTCGTACTCCCAGTCATGAGAGGCTCTTCATGACCATGGGTGCGAGTGGGAACAAAGATAGACTTGTAGATTTAGAGCTTTGCCTTCTGGCTCAGCTCTCTTTGTCACAACGATGCAATGAAGCATCTGCTATACCGCTCCCGCTGCTCCGATTCTCCGGCATATCTCTCCCTGAGGAAGGATGGCCCTGAGTAGTGACCCGTCACCCCATACTCTTGCAGCACCTCCCACAGTATCTCCCAGGGAATCCAGTCAAATCCACAAAACACGTGTAGACCAAATAAATAGGCATACTCCCAGGCCCCCTCAAAGACCCTTCTGAGGGTAAAAAGCTGGACCCCTCATCCATGGCCAGGCCGGAGACCGCATTTCTCCCCCTCAATCCAAGGTTTGACTATCGGTCGGTCGCTCTTTTCCAGAACCCTAGTTTTTTTAAGACAAATCAATCAAACTCATATTACTAGGTTAAGGAACATCTCTTATTTCCAAAAACGTTGAACAATTGCTTTAAAGGGTGTTATCTCATCAATGTATTTATAAATAGCTGAGAACACTTTTTCAAATTTATACGCATTTATTTGTGAGCAGTCTCACTATAAATTGCCCAAAAATATTTGTCAATCCTAATACATTTTGTGAACCACATAATTTATACATAAATCAGGAAATATATTTGAGGATTGTTGTACATTTATTTGTGATTATTGATAGCAACCTAATTCCATAGCTATCTCATTGGTTTCGCTTTATAAAGTCAACAGCAACCGAGGACAAAGTAAGAATAATTTGAATTTTACGCGCAGTATAAAATGAGATTTTTGAATTGTAGAGCTGGGCACCAACACTCAGCTTCATAAGAAATAAAGGCACAGAACAGGGTCAAAGCTGATAATGTGTAAGCACCACAAATAACAATAATTAAAAGTACATAGGAATAATTGCAACAATTGTATTTCATTTATCACTACCTTATTCTTTAATTTCAATGCACCCGTGCATGTATATGCTGTAGACAAGATGAATGCCTCGCTCTGAGACTGTCAGCAGATTCTGACAGTCTAAAGCTGTTTTTTTTACATCTTTTGTAAGCTGTTACCATAATTGTTCTATGACAAAATCAATTATTTAAAAAAAAAAATAATCTCTAAATAGTTTACCTAGACAGCGGGACAGATGTGAGATAAGGCGCTAGGGAAATTATCCAAGGGTGGGCAGGAGAAATAGGCTAAACCACAACCGCACACACTTAGAGGAACTAATATAAACATACTAACAACACAAACATATAAAAAGAACTTTGAACACTCACAAAACACCATCACACACAGAGTATTGAACTACTTTTTAAATTATGATGGCAAAACTATAAAGCAGTTGATTCATAAACGCAACTACATTGTCATCAATAATTCCAGTACTTCAACCCTATAAATCCATGTTCTACTTCTCCTCTTGTATGAGGTCTCTGTATACCCCTGCAACATGACAACATCTAGTGTGATATGGATCCTAAAATGTTCCCCAACATTTCAACATAAGATGAAATGGCATTGTTGTTCTCATTAAACCCTGTGGAAAAAAACTTGGCACTAAGGCACTTTGATCACCTTGCTCTGACAGCTAGAGAAATATGGCCATGTGTTCAAAGTTCAAAGTGTTTTATTTGTCAAATGCACAGTATAATACAGGATCATTCTGAGCAAAGAAATTCTTATGACGAGGCAGGCAACAACTACGTAGAACAGAGCCAAAATAT